>JACBYL010000927.1:0-28318 GCA_015266385.1 Trichoderma oligosporum
AAGAAAGAAAGAAAGAAAGAAAGAAAGAAAGAAAGAAAACTTAAAACATACGCAGCTGATGCACCAACCGCAAAGAATACCCTTGCCAGCAACAGCTGCGGATACACATTCTTTGCCTGCACAAACACCACCAACGACAACCCTACTATCGTATACCCAATCACCGCGACCCATCGCACGCCCAATCGATCCGACACGAGGCCCCAAACAGGACACGCAACGAGGGCGACAATCTCATCTGCGAAGCCCAGCGTGCCTACGACGTCACCAACGCCATTCTTCTGGCCGATCAGATCGGTGATGACAAAGGAAACAGAGCTGTTGAGAAAGACGAGGAACGAGATGGAAAAGAGCGAGATTCCAAGCAGGTATGTCACAGCTTGTGTAGGGGTCGTCGAAGCTGCAAAAGGCAGGAAGCGCTGTACAGACGACGGCATGACTTTGACACAATCGTCTCTCTCGTATACGCGTGCGCTCTCTCTCTCTCTCTCTCTCTCTCTCTCTCTCTCTCTCTCTCTCTTTCTCTCTTTCTCTCTTCCTTATATTCGAGAGAAATCTTTTTTTTTTGGGTGCTTCGCTATGCGATTCAAGGATAAATAAATAAATAAAAAAAGGCCTCTATAAAGCGATGCAAGAGGAAGGCGACCCGGGAAATCACATGGCGAGGCAGATGCGCAAGATGAAAAGAAGAAAAGAAACTAAAGATAAGGACTGTGGATGTGAATATTCAGCCTTTTTGTTTTTGTGGTGTCGTTGCTTCGTTGTTGTTTTTGTTGTTTTTAAATCTTACGAATGATAGATAGACTTGCAGTCTAAGTCTAATTTGAGCTGGGCTTGCTACTTGTAGTACCGGCAGCTCGGTCTTCCGCTCGGCCAATCGGCGCGTTTCTGACAAGAGGTATTTGATATTAATCTCATTCCCTCCCTTCAATGCTATTTCACATTGGAGCCACGCGCCAAAGGAAATTAAGAATAAATGAATAAGTAAATAAGTGAAATAACTTGGTCGCTCTTAATTGATTGCCCTAGATTTTATAATGCTTCTACTTGTTAATATGATAGATATCTAGGGTCTAATTCTTTCTTTGTGACACTTTTGATAGCTTCAGCTCACAGCCAATAAATGATGAGCACTCATACTAGCATCCTCTCTCTCTCTCTATCTCTCTATCTCCCCTACTCCATATGCACATAAACATCCAATCTGATTCTATTTTTATTATTATATCGGTGCATCTTACATTGTCTCGTTCCTTTTTTTTTTCACTCTCTACTATCGGTGAGACTTTGCTAAGCAGCAACCATAATACTAGTAACTAAATGTCCCATACTCCCCAATATCTTCCAATATCCTTGACCATGCCTAAAACTCCAATGCTCCCTCTTGACCCTTTTACCCTCCTCCACTTTCGTGCCCCCAGGTGCATATATGTATCTATATATGTATCTTTATATATAATCTCATCTACCAAGCCCAGAGCACTTTGTGGTGGAGTGTACGAGGACCCAGTCTTTCGAATTCAAACGGCGTGATCCACGAATCGTTGGTTGAGAGTTTGGCAAAGACACTTGCTCCCTTCCAAGTTACAACCTGTTCGTCCATATCCCTCGCGCTTCTACTAACAAGGATCCTATCCGTAAGATCAGGCTTTAGTGCCTTCAGCCTCTCTTCTAGAACCACGGTGAATTGCGGGATCTTGGCGCCACCTCCAACGACCATGATACTGCCTAGCATATCACGCACTTTCTTCTCGTCGCCTTTAGCGGCGTTATGAATGCTTGTCATGATGGCAATGTCCAGCGGCGCTAATGGTAGTACTTCATCTCTTTCGGTCGCTAAATCTTTAGCCCCGCGTGCCGCTGCGTCCACAAACATTCCTGGAGGCGGCTGGGTGACTTGTGACTGTCCTGGAGTTGGTGTGCCGGCTGCTCGAATGCTTCCCGGGGCAGGACTATCGCCGCTGATACCATCTTTGTTGGAGCCAAATACAAACGGAGGTGGCACTGGAGTACCGTTGCCTTCGGGTGCCGGCGACCCGGCATGTGATGCCATAGGAGTTCCATTTGCCGCCTCACCTTTAGAAAGAAAATTAAAGGGTTGTGACCTCTCTTTGCTTGGCGTCGATACTTCAGGTTGCGATTGAGAGAAGCCATTTGCATTGGACATGAGGGATGGCTTTACCAAGGCTAATATAGCGAGTTGTGCAGCAGAGGATGGGTCATCAGGAATATCCACGTCATAAGCATTATAAGAACGTTCAACCAACTTTCGTCGTCCTCTAAGCTTTGCGCTGTTATCAAAGATTGATGGGTCAAACACGCCCATTGCCGCGAGGATTACTTCATCATACGTCTTGAATGCATATTTCCGCGTAGGCTGATTAGGTGCTCGAACGTGGAAATTGAAAAGCTGCACAGAGATGTTGGCCTGAGACATGGTACAGTGCTTCGCTTTGAGCTCTTCCGCCAGAAGAAAATCATATCTCCTTCGCAGATTGATTTCTTGATAAGGAAAATTATCGTAGAGCATCATCTTTATAAAAGTTTCCGTGATGTCGTATCCTCCGTACTTGAGGTTTATTCTCGAGTCATCGATACATAACCCGTCTTCGACACAAGTCACGGAAGTTTTCTGGGCACCAACATCCACCACACAAGCCTGAGTATAGCCGGCACCAAAAGTTGCTGCCATGCTCTCCTGAATAAAGCATACTCTGTTGAACTCGAACCAAGTCATGCAGGACCGCAACACCTGCTCCACATACTTCTTGTCGTAAAGGTCTGGAATGACAAAAACACAGCTGTATTGCTGCCACTCGCTATTTGTCGCTAGTCCCAGCTCTTGGCGCAGCGCCTTGTCCAGAAGCGTTTCAAAGTCATCAAAAAGATGTTCTTGACTTGTATACCCGTCCTCGTTCCAATATCCGAGTTGGATAGGCCACCACAGCTTGAACTTTGGGTTTGAATCGTCAGGAACTCGCAATGCTTCACCTCCAATAAAGCATGATGCCAGTGACTCTGGGTCATCCAACTTCTCTATGTCTGTCCAATCAATTTCCAGCGCATCGTTATGCCTCTGGATGATCTCGGCTTCTGTGCGGCGATTGAAGGTCTGAACTAATTCCTTGGAGTTGGGAAGTACTTTTCGCTTGTTGGCGCGCATTTCAACCTTCAAATCGTTACACATCTTCTGATATTTCTTTGACCATTCTTCGCCATATTGTTGATCCGTAGTCTTTGCTTCAAATTGTCGTCGCGGCAAGGCTTCATACATCTCTGATTCGGTTTGGGGGAATTTGGTGGCTAATGTTGTCGGGATCGTCTTGGGAAGCGCATCGCTCGCAAATCCAATTCGTAAGTTTTGGCTACCAGGATGAATGACAATCACCCTGGATGGGTCTATTCCACCTGAGGGAGTCGAAGCTCCATCATCCTCGCCGAGGTCTGGAAGCGGTAAAGGCAGCTCGCCATTAGCAGGCTTTGAAAGAGCGCGGTCGCGATCTCGGGCACTTTGTACTAGCTTATCGCGAGTCGCATCGCTTTGGAGTCGGAGAGCAAGGACCTGGTCATCCCTTTTCATATAATCTCTGCCCCAAGAGTTAGCTCGTACCAGCCTTTCGAATCACCGCTGATCTTACGTATAATAATTTTTTTGATTGATTGGGGTAACATCGGGCCAAGATGTCAATTTCATGCCATTGTCAGTTCTTTCCAGCCCTATACAATTTTTACTGAGTTAGCATTGAGTTGACTTCCGTGTCAACACAGAGCCGGGGATCCCTCTAAAGCGAAGCTGAAGTTGTATTCACGTACCCTCTCGAAGGAGGACTCTCTCTGAGACTTTGCCAACCATATTGAGGTTTTATCTCCTTCCGTATCAGAAAAGAAAACCCAGATAGTTATTCGCAGTTTGGCAGACAAGGATGAGCTTTTATTGCGTGTTCACCATCCTGGCACTGGACTGAGAACGCGCATCGGCGTGTCAATGCGATTGCGATCTCAGAGTAGCGGGCTGATAAGATAACCTTGTATTGAACTAGCGGATATTAGATACTCCGAAAAGGCATGACGAGGGTTCCCGACTCCACGACTTAGTACTGGAAGAACTCCAGAACAGAACATTGGCTTCAGCAAATAGTAAGCCACATAATCGGATTAGTATGCTTAAGTGACGAATAATTTGAGACGTCCTAAGTCTCTCTTTAGCCATATAGCCACTCTTACGAGGTTTTTTTTTTTTTACCAGCTATCTCTGCTGTATGGATATGAAGTATTTCCATCAGCTGCAAGTATCCTGAATGTGTTATTGAGCATTGATTTAAATCTCTGGAACTACTTTCCCTCCCACAAACACGAGCAGCGATTTATCTAGCCCTTTTTGTTCTCGTAGTACCGTGCACGTAATATTACTAAATAATCAGCGTAGCTGTTTAGTCTATGTATAAGGACATAGAGTGGATGAGTATTAGCTTCAGCTAATGCATCCTATTTAAGCTGTTAGTTTTCAAACCACCGTCTATAACTTTAAGCTATACCGCTGAATCGCATTTTCCCTAATTATTTCTTCCTATCTACTTACTATAAATTTATTACACTGATTAAACAAGTCTGGCCTCGACTGGCTAGGTGGGTGACCTTATTTAATTATAATAATAATTACCCAGCCCAAGCTCTCTCAGTTACGCTGTGCTTAGGTCAGCGCTTTGTTCTCCGGCATTTAACCCAGTAATGAGGGTCAGAGATTTAGATGAGCCTAGAAAGTGGGCCAGGCGGGCCGCACCTGGCGATCCCAATAAGAAGGGCATTGTTCGTAGATTCAGACAGTGAATCAAATTTCCATATATGAGAATGGGCTCTAGGTTCAAGATACAAGCATTTTTCCGCGGCCTAGATCAAATAGTTTCTGGGCTCGTTTTTGTGACCGATTTCCAATGTCCCATACAAAATCAGACTTATGGACAAATTATGAGAGTTTCGGTAAGGCGATCTTAACAGATGCAGATATCCCCTTCTTTACAAAGAGAAGCGGAAGTCAAACGGAGCATACAACAATATTTGTAGGTCACAGAGCACTTTTTGTTGGGTTAAAGGAGGGCTCTTTAAAAGCCTATACATAGCTCGATTATATTGACCCTTTGTAAGCCATGCTTTTTTAGGAATTACACCGCTACTGTTACACTATTTAATCAATGAGTGATCATAGTACGGAGTATACTATTTTCATTCATCTGCATGATAAATCGGATAAATCGCTTATGCCAATACATAACAGCTTTTCTAACACCATTTACTAATATAGAAAGTTTATTAAAAACATTTTTGAAATAAATAATTCTTATTCAACTTAAACCTTTTGCCAATTCTACTTATTCCTCTAACACAGGGTTATACATACTTTATATATCATCTGTGCCCCCGAGATCTCTATCTTGCTTGCTATAGCTACTATAGCAATTGCTAATTTTAGAAGATTTTTTAAGAAACTGGTTATTGATGGTGGTACTTGCGGAAGCGATTATGCTGTTAATTAACGCTGGGATTTGCGTAGGTAAACTTAACAATACTAGATATTTGAAGAAACAATCAGATGAAAAACAGCTACAAGCTATACAAATCCAGCAAAATAAAATCTTTGGAAGTCAATGAGGCTGAATATTTATAAATTTCACGTCATAGCATGCAATTAAAACCAATTGATGAAATGGAGCATGAGCCTAGAATATCTTGGTTTATATATGAAGACTTATCCCATCGATAAGCGAGTAGCAGACATAGAAGGCTGCGGGTGTAACAATGCCACTCTTCAAGGTAGCATGGAAACTTGGCTACAAGATTGCCTTGGAAATTCTCTATAATGTTTTAAACAGAAGCCACTTTCTATAATAATACACAACCCATTTAATGTAGCTAATTATAGCAAGACATCCATTATAAGCTATTTATTGTAAGGGGCCATGTCAGCATAACGTGCTAACGTTAACAAATTCTTGCATATATTAGCTCAATTTACACCCTTTCTTATTGCTGTTTCATTGATTAGTCTATATGTGAAGACACAAATAGTTAGCTCCATCTATATATAACTTTCTCTACTTCTTCTTCTTCATCCGCTTATAGCGGAAGACCCTTGGCTAGGCTTGAGAGAAGAGTCTTACGTTGTAATTCTCTCTGGAGGCAGCACGTAACTGCATCGTTCCCGTCACTTAGATTTACTTTTTTTTTAGCTTTATAGGGTATTTTCATAGGCTTGAGTAGCTATACATATTGTATGGTCGTTTCCCATTGTTATACAAGTAAGAAGCAATTTATTAAAAATCAATACATCTCGTCATAAGCGTAGCCCCCTGCGAGGCCCCCCAGGATGATATAAGAGTATACGAGTAATAAAACCCTTTACTATGCTCGTAAGCCGGCATAACTATCAACGAGGAGGCGTTCCTGACCGAACAAGCCGGCTTCAACTTGCAAAGTAATTCAGTAAGTACTGCTAATTCAACAAGCCGGTCTCGGCTTGTTAGGTTACCTCAGATTAAATATAACAATTAACTTGATAAAATATATAAGTTCTTATCAATAAATTAAGCTCTCTTACATAGTTACGCTGTGCTTAGGTCAGCGCTTCTTTCGCTTGGCACCAGACCAACTATCTGGTAGTACTTTTGTTTTATTTTCCTAAAAGACCTAAATACATTGAACCAATGCTTCCTAAATACATTAAACCAATGCTAACGAGACACGATTTCTAAGAAGAAGCAAAGCTCTGTTTCAAGTCATGTACGGAGCACCAAAGCATGGACCTTCATATGCGGCAGCACAGTCCTCACACTGCAGATTGCCAAGGTTGCTGATAAGAGGTGATGATAGCAGCTTCTATTATGTACATGTGTACATGTCCTTGGGCTCTTAAGTTGGAAGATTCTTAAGTATTTTGCCCACTTTCTAGTAGAATGGTTGAAACGTGTGACTCGGGCCCCATTCATTCATACCCTCCTTTTATTCATGCATTAAGAAGCTTCCGATATCACGATGCGATACACAATCCTCCGTCTCCCCGCATACTGAGTGCCCGGTAATAGTGCTGCGAACCCCGCAAATGGCCTGATGCTAGTAGTATTACTCTACTGTGGTCCCCTGCAAACCAAGTTTAAACGGCCTAAATTCAGAAGTGCTGAAGTTTTGCCTAAAGAATAAAGTATTTAGCCCATATATAGAGTTATAGTCCACATGTTTAAGACCCAGATTAACCGCTGATCAGGAGAATATTTCCGTTACCTGCCACACTCTGTAATTTAATATAAGAAAAAAAGTACTAGTTCATGATTGTCGTAAGCAGTAAACATATTATAGGTAAAGGAACTTTCTCTATTTTGCACTAATTACCAAGAAATTGGCATAAAATCCCGTACCACAATCAACGTCCATGTTTGCTTGGGAACTGTACCTATTTGCACTTGTTTGCCAGCAGTTTACCGCCCTTTGTCTCCTTTTTAATCCATACAACAACAGAAGCCCACTTCTGATGCTCTGATTAACATTTGCGTCAGCTGGGTTAAACAAGATCTAGGCTAACGACATTGTGGCTGCTGACATGACAAAAACTCTTTTCGTATAATTCTCGTTAACATATCTTGTCTTCGGGAAGCTTATATATCAGGTCCAATCCAGCTCCCCAAGTCTCATCTATAACTTACTTCTATCATTGTTTCTTTCATACCAACTTATTTGCCTCTTTTTCCTAAACGACCGCTAGTTTCGCTGCTATCGCTTGCGTCATGGGGCTTGTTACTGCCAAAAGTGGCGATGGCTTCGCAAGCCTCGTGGGACTGAACCCATGGCTACTTTACTCGATTATCGGCTTTATTTGTTATGCTGTTCTCTGTTCTTCTCTTCGATACCAGAGACTCAAGAGCATGCGCAAACGTCTTGGCTTTACGGACCGTGCGTCATTGTCCCGTATGACGAATGAGGATGCACAAAAGATTGTGTTCAACCTTAGCGTTTGGGAATTTCCTCTTTTCTATGATCTTTCCTTGCGTTTTGCTATCTTTAAAGTGAGCACTTGAGTCCTCTCGATGCATGGTATTAATTGTGCTTAACTGAATTTTTTCTTGTTCAGACTTATGCCGTAGACAATGTCGGAAACCTCTTATATCAAGTCAGCGATCTTGCAAAGCCCGAGAACGCTTCCAAACGGTAAATATCCCCATTTTTTATTGTTACTTCAAATACGCTAATACGCAGTAATAGATATGATGATACCCAAGTCCTTTATGCTAGGTAATAATATTTATTTTTCCATCTCAGAGTGATTTCAGGGAGTATTCTCATAACTTATACCTCTCTTAGCTATGCGCAATTCCCCCCTGGATCTGAATATTTGGCCAAGAGCGTTGCGCGAACAAACTTTCTGCATGGTCCATATAGAAAGTCTGGCAAGATTCGTAACGAAGATATGCTTTATGTCCTATATGGCTCCATGATTGAACCGGTCCGTTACATGCGTCTCTTTGAGTGGAGAGAGCTGGATGACATGGAAGTAGCAGCCATCGCTACTTTCTGGAAATATTTGGGTGAGATGATGGATATTGATTATAAATCTGAGCTGGGCAAAGACCAGTGGAAGGATGGCATTGAATTCTTGGACGATTTAGGCAAATGGGCTGAAGAATACGAAAATAAGCACTTTGGCCCTTCACCAGATATCGCAAAGCTCGGACACGTGCTGGTCGATTTGCTCTTGTCCGCCTATCCCGAATCTTCTCGAGATTCTGGACGTCAGTTTGTCATGGTCCTTATGGGCGATCGCATGCGACATGCCTTTGGGTAAGATCTGCTGGTCATCTCTTTTTTTTTCTTTCTTTTTCACTTGAATAAGACATCTAACATGTATGACGCAGTTTTCCCGAGCCTGGATTGCCGGAGTCTGCTCTTGCATATACTCTTCTTCTCGCTCGAAAGCTTTTCCTCCGCTACCTGTGCCTGCCCCGGATGTTCCCTGCAAAATACATAAGTATGCCGGACCCCGTGACAGACCGCATCAAGCATTATCACTACTTGAAAGATCCTTGGTATACACCCGTTACTTTCTGGTCTCGCTGGGGCCCCGAGGCTTTATTTCGACGAGCAGTTGGCTTGAAAGTGGCAGGAGATGGTGGTAAAGCGATGATGCCAGAGGGCTTTTTATATGAGGACATCGGACCACGAGACAAGGCGGGCAAAGGTGTGGATGAAACTGCACGTTTGGCAAAGGTTGCACAGTCAAAGGTGGCCGCTTCAGCTTGCCCTTTCTCGCTACCAAAGAAGGCCTAAGCTGACAAGACTACCTACCATGAGCGGTACTTTGCATGTCAAATAGGTATAATTCAAGCAAGGACATGTTCAGATTATTATTAGCCAGCCAATGACTATGTATATGAATCCGTGATTCAGAGTAGGTGTCGTCTGTTTCTCAAGGAGAACACCGCACATTTTCTGGATATTAATTCATCTTCACTTTTGTCTTTTGAAGGGGTCGCTAAAAGAAGAATCAACTTCCCCGCAGGTTGTGCCTAAAAGGTTGGCGCATGTAACAAACGTCACCTGACAAGATGTCACTCCTATGACGTAGTCAGCCTCCCTTCCAGCTCAGCAACTTAAAGGCAACTTTAGGCAACCTCACCGTTTCAAACACAAACATATTTCGTTTACTGCTAAAAAAAAAAAAGAAAAACAACCTTTTTTTTTTCTTATTGAAGCATCTACGGCAGCACTTTTACATCATACGGAAAGCATTGAGTCGTTAACCAACACATATAGCAGGTCTCATTTAGGTTGGTGGATTTCCTGTCCCGTCAGCTCAACATGCCAGTACCGGTGTACACATCCAGTCCCATCAATGCGTCCAAAGCATCGGGAATTACTCCAAAGACGGCACGTCCAGAAGACGAAGAGCCTCGTGTAGGAGAACCTCGTGTAGGAGAACCTCGTGTAGGAGAACCTCGTGTAGGAGAACCTCGTGTAGGAGAACCTCGTGTAGGAGTGGCACCATCGACGACGTTGTCAGGGAGCCCAACAACATATCCTCCTGCACAGCCAGGTGCCAGACCATCACTACCCGTCCAGACGGGGGCACCACAGCCATTCGACAACAGGTACAACCCAGCATCAACCCAGGCTGACCAAAGTCCTCCGCCTCCACAGCCCGGTGCTGTCCCTTCGCCTCCAGGAGGAAGAAGTCACTTGCCGCCTCCGCCAAAAGCAGGAGAGTCGATACAACAGCAATACCAGACACAGTCCCAGACTATGCCAATGCCGCCTCAAATGTCCTACCCATCGCCGACAACGACCTATCCAGCTCAGGGCGGTTCATCCACCTCTACATCCTATTTACCAAATGTGCCACAGCCAACTTTCTTACAAAACAGCGATACCGACGCAAACTATTCACACCCACCGGGCTACCAACAGAATGTTCATGCTACAGATTTTTCCAGTGATCAGCGAGCAGCTCACCATGCTTCTGCCGATCGTAGTCCTTACCAAGGTTATGAAGAAGAAAGTGTCTGGAACACAGCCAAGAAGTGGGCAACGGCTGCGGGAGATAGCCTCGCAGCAGCAGAACATGAAATCTGGAAGAAAATCAACAAGGAATAGCGCTTCATTGTTGGACGGCACTGTCCACGAGATGGTGGATATAGAGGGTCAGCTTTATGGTCAACATAGCCAGAACAGAGAGAGGTTATGGCGTTGGCAATGAAACGCCCTGGCATATTAACAATTAACAAGCCGGACCGAGCGATGGATTACAGTGCACGGATATCAAAGATGCTCTACAACAGGGAGTCGCTAGGGATAGGTAGGTAATGGAATTAGACGAAAGCTATTAGCGAAATTTAGATGCAAATGTCACTTTTCCTTGTTTAAAAATTAAATAACCTGAAGAATCTGAGTTTCAAAATTCACAGCTTATCCTAAAGCCTACCCTAGGAGGTTTATGCAACGTTTCCAACCCAACAACAAAAAAAGAAGGAAAATTAACAGACTGTAGAGTGCCAAAGTTAGATTGTATGCTATACTTCTTTTGAAAAAAAAAAAAAAAAAAAAAAAAAAAAAAGAATCCTCTTCATAATAGTAATTAGCAATATTTCACAATGAACAAGAGAGGATCTTAAATCAAGATTCTGACGCAATATACTCCTATAGATCCGTGACAGGGTTGTTTCGAGATCGACACTAGGCACTTCGGAGGGTGGTTTTGTTTTGAAAGTTATATATAGGTCATTAGCTGGGATCTCTGTATCTAATACGGATATTCCTCATTTCGCCTCTGAGAATATTATTATTAGTAGCGGTTCAGTGACCGTGAATGTTTCACTCTTTGAGCTGACGCGCTATTTCTTAATCTCGGATTATTCGCAGGCGACATATCATATATCATGAAACCAAGGGCTCTTATCCAGCTGTTCCAGAGACATCGGAGGTAGCAGCGACGGAAACTTTTCGAACTCGGTTCTGCGTTCTGATAACCCTTCCCATATTTTGACGACCCCCCCCCGTTGAAACTCTTACTACCTGTTCCAACAAAGAAAAAGTGGCATGAGAATTGTTGCTTCAGGTTTAGCTGCTCAGCCTGTAACGGATCTGAAACGCGGATAGGGAAAACGGATCCTTGGAGCTTTTAGAGTGGGTCCCGCCGTTGCTAATGAACGGTACCTTGGTTGCTGCTATTTTTTTCCGTGTACCAGCAGCTTGATGCCCTTGTACCTCCTAGTAAGCCGGCTTGTAGGGCTGCGGATTTATACCGGCCAATGGGAGCCACGAAGGAAACAGCCTGCGACACACCCCCAGGGGGTAAGACCAACAGCCAGACAAATCAGAGCTTGCGGAGCGTCAATTCCGCCCGCTCAGGGCAGGTTCAAAACGGCAAAACTCCACCATTTTTCCGTCTCCCCCTCCCCCATCTCTATCTCGGACTTCGTTTCGAGCATGAACTTGGCCGGAACCTCGTCGTCGCTTGTCGTCTGGACAACTGCTCCAATTAATACGAATAAGAGAGCAAAAGAAAGACGAGGGAAATAAAAATAAGTGTCGAGGTTGAAGCGGATGCGTAATTACAATCTAGGAGCCATGTTCGTGCGGGCCCTTTGGGCGCTCGAGAAAGCTCCGGTGCCACACACACACACACTCACACTCACACCCCATGGGCCAACCTTTTACTGCATGTCAATGGGCCACTGCCGAATGGCGCCTCCGGTTCTTGCGATGGCTACAGTTACAGTACCGACAGCTTGTCCCCTCCTTAATCAATTGCGGGGTCTAGGCCTCTTTGGTTCGCGACCAAGCGTTTTGACTTGTTTCCATCTGGTGGCTCTTGACACACGCTTAGCCAGGGCAAAGAGCTCGTGATCGGCTTCAAGTCCGAGTCGGTCATCTCCTCTTGCAGCGGCGACACCGTTGCTTTGCAGGCGTGATCTTGCAGCTTGGAATCTCGCATACGTGTAGGCCCGGTGCTGTCTCGCGGTTGATTAGGGAATTGCCGTAGGATTTGGGCTGCTGCTACGCTATGCCCACCACCACAAGCATGTATGTCATTGAGGCCATCGGATGGTGGTGCATGTCGATAACCCATGGATTCTTCGGTTTTATTTTTTAATGGATCATCAAGCACTGCCATCATCAATGAAATGCAAACCGGCTTGGTTCATTTGTCTTCATTACTCGATGAATTGACGAAATCTGATATTGAACGACTATCTCCGAGTATAAGCAACCCAAGCTACCATATTCTGGCCCCGCACTAAGGTTTGGCCATGGCGGCCTTCCCGATGGTTTCTACTGTATCCGCTCCGTACCTCTTGTGGATCTTGGTATGTCTACTGGAGATTACCGTGTGATGTTATACATCATATTCTTCCTTCGATGCGGGTCTTCATTGTCTGACTATTCTCCCGTATTTTCAGCCTCGCTTCAGCTTGTGTGGCAGTTTCTATAATTGTGAGTACTCGTACTCCGTACTAGTAATAGTTCAAAATCTATCTTTAGAACCTCCGGCTGCAAGTGTAGCCTGGCGTTTAATCCTTGAACGGCACTTAGCTTACTGTTCTATACTTTGAATCTTGAGATAGTGACTCAATGGAAGTGAGCTATCAGGTGTATCGCAGATGGAAATCTTTAGATCTAATGTGGATGAGGCGCTCGTACAATGATGAGGCAATGCCAACTCTGATTCAGGGAAAAGCAACACCTTGGTTGCTAGGCTTATGACTGAGCTCTAGATTATGGACCTTGTTGACCTCGATTATCTGGCTGTCTCGTTGTGTAACACATGCTACCGTCGCTATTACTTACAGTATCTACTAGGTTGCTCCCAGGCACCAAATGCCCTTGTGACTTCGTCCACTGGATATGGTTATCTGGCCGACACTCATTTCCCGGAGTTCCCTTTTTTATTATATTTTGGCAACCAAGATATCCACCTAGCCGCGTCCAATTATGACGCTACTAGCTCTTCAGAAATGTTCTACCGCGGTTTTCGTTAGAATATCAGGTTTATGTTTGAAAGCTGGATCGGATTTCGGTCTCAACTCGGCTGCCTTGACTAATAGCTGTTATTACGACTATTTTATCCGGCATTCTGGTCCGTGCTTGGACATGGATCCTTTCTCCCCAATATCGAAAAAAAAAAACGAAGATATATTACATCGCTTAGATGTACGTTTAGTCCAAGTGGCGTCATTTTCATACTTGCCCTTGTCTGAGCCGTTGAAAATACGTTTCTGATCTGAGCATGGATACTGAAATATGTTGGCGTACCTTCTGACTGCGGAGGAGCTCCTCCTCCCTTTCTGACTAGCAAGCTTATCCTCTCTCGCCCCGGGTGATGATGATGCAGCACTATCATCAGATTACCTAGGCCGATGAGACTATCTTTTACTAGTCTAGGCTCTTTTATTTTTTTGATGCATTGGGCGTTGGCAACGCTCAATTTTCAGCCTTCCCTCTCTATCGCGTGTGCGTGTTGGCCAATAAGACAGAGACGCGACAGCCTTTTTTTATTTTTCTTATACTATTTTCATATTACGTGTTTAGTAACGAATTATAGACTGGATCTAACGAGAAGGGGCTTTTTATTACCTTGATTGGTTTCACTCTTTATTTTGAATTGTTTCAGTATCACTATTTTGGCTTAACTTGAGGATAGAGGAGTCGCGGCCGACCTTCAACGGCTGAAAGCCAATATGCTGATTGGTCAAGAAGCTCCTTGAAACCCCCAGCCTGGTAATCCCTGTCATCCCTCTATGCCCACTTTCTTGTCTGTGCCTTGCGGGTACGCCAATGCAGCAGAGCCGAAGGCCGTTCACGCAGACACTGTAGGCCAGGTCAGGCCAGCCCAGCCGGCTGCACCCCATATGGCTCTGGGATTTGAGAAGCACCGGGGGTGCTACGGTACCGATCAGTCGAAATGTTTCTGGCCATGACCCCGTCAGTTTGGCTCAAACTACGGATACGGAGCACGGAGTAGGGCCACAATAACATGGTGGTATTTTTGCTGGGGGTGGCTGCCGGTCTGGCTGTTCAGGGTGCACGTCGATGACTTATACAAATCCCCTGGCTGAGGGCTTCGCTCTCTCCGGTAGGCCACCACCATTAAGTCATTCATCCACCTCGCCAAGTTCCTGGAATCTTTGTCATTTTTCGTTGCCCTTGATCTAGTTTTATCATTGTATCTATGCCCCGTCACTCTTAATCTCTTCCCTCCTGCCATGTTTGTGAGCCGATAATCTTTTTCGTTCTTTTATCAGTCTACTGCGGGCCGCCCACGATCTTTTACGGTTCTTCATCCGTCTAGCCTTACTTTGACTCTCATACTGGTAGTTGGCCTGACTTCTCACTGCAGTCTCTCCTTCTTTCCCCTTTTTCTCTTCTCTTAACCCCCTTCGACGTGGACCCGAATAGCCCCCAAGCCGGATTGGACGATCTCTCTCTCTCTCTCTCTCTTTCTCTCTCTTTTTTTTTTTTTTTTTTTTTTTTCTCCCTTTCTTCTTCTAGTCACCTAGACACTCATCATTCTCTTTCGACCTCAAAAATCCCGACAATTATAATCTTACATTGACACCATCACAAATTAGTGTAAGTCAAAATCGATAAGAGAAGGATACCTTGTGCTATTTGATAGTACACTCTCTTAACTCCGGCTTGCCTTGCCTAAACGGTGTTGCATGGCCGTCTCCAACGGCGCCGCTGATCAGCGAATAGGACCTTACCCATCCAGTCGGTCGACCGTTAAAAAAGATTATTAAGGTATTGAGTGCCGTGTCCGTCGCTTTAGCTATATTTAGCAATGGAGCCTAGTCAAACAGGATTGTATGTTGGCTCTTCTCCTTTATCCTCGTCTATCGATACTTACTTGTGTGCCCCTGTAAAAGTCGACAACATTTACAAAAGTACTTCTTCCATTCAAGAGGTGTCAACAACAGAAACGCCTCCGATGATGCTCTACAGGAGCCATCGATTAATACATTGAACATTAGCGACGTACCACAAAACGAGTCAATGCAGCCGTCGGAAATTTCTTGGATGCCGCCGACAACTCAGTCGCAGCAGGTACCCGCAACAACTCAAGAAAGCCTTTCGTATTACATCAAAGATGGTGATGGAAACCCAGTCGTAAATACATGGCAACAACTACCGCCACCACCATCATCGTCGTCTGTTCAACAGAGGCCCGCAGATGCGGTGGCGGCGCCTATTGCATTAACCCAGGGACTATATCCTGTCAACGCGATGATGAGCACTGAGGCTTCTAGAGATTCAAGCGGTTTTGGTATACACGACGAGGCATCAACCCGGTGGGTTCAGAAGCCACCGGTAGAGAACTTCGACCTTTCTGTAATAGATTCAGACGCGCCCATCGGTCAGGCTTATACTACGGACGATGCCGTCCCAATTCTTGATCTAAGGTACACAACCCCATCGCAAGATTACTCGGATCGGTTGAATTTAGACGGCAGCATCGCCGGTCGTCCCATGTCTGGTTCATCATTTGCCATGTCGACAACTGGAGGTCTATCCGATATTGCTTCCTACGAGGACTTCTCTGTTACCCTCTCTGAGGTTCGATCTTTGAATTCTGACTATCCTCCTCCATCAAACAGGACCTCTCTAATGTCGTCAACGCAACTGTCTCCTGTTGCTTCTCCTCGGTTGACACCGCAGACTCGTCCTGAACAAGTCAGGACCCAGAGTCGCGGACGCGCCTCACCGTCTCCGCGACCAAGCATGAGGTCTGCTCCTTACGACATCACTCGAGGGAACAAGAGGTGGTCTACTGGGTCTTATAGTGTGGCTCAGCGAAGACCGTCCCCCGCGCTTTATCATTCTCCTCCAAGTGTTCCTCAAAGATATTCTTACCAGTCCTTACCTGCGCCGGCGGCCTCGGGGGTGTTTCCAAACCCACAGTCGATGAATACCAGCAATTCCCTTGCGACCAGACCGCCTTTTATGATGCCTGGTCCCTCAGCTTTCAATAGAAACAATATGGTCCTTCCTTCTCAGTTACCGTCTCAGTTACCAACGCAAGTACCCTCATATTTCTATAACCACAACGATGCAGCACACGGGGTGCCTCCTCCGCCGACTCTGCCCTCACATGGCCTCCTCCGAGTCCTTCAAAGCAACGGCGAGCCACACCCGTTGACTGGTCTCTATGCGGACCTCTCGGACCCTCCGGACTTGTTCAGCTGTCTGCATGAAGAACAGGCCCCTCCACCAGCGGAGGATATGAACCCTTCGGACCCCGAACTGGTACCCTATGAGCAGGAGCTGCGATTTGAAAACGACTTGTACACCCCTCGCTGGGTTCGAGGACATGGCAACAAGAGGGAAGGGTGGTGTGGTATCTGCAAACCTGGAAGGTGGTTGGTGTTGAAGAACTCGGCATATTGGTACGACAAGTCCTTCTCCCATGGCATTAGTGCGGCAACTGGCACCCCATTTCAAGAGCCTTTGGATTCGAGACGTATGAACGGCAACCCTGATATTTGGGAGGGGCTTTGTGGAAGCTGTAACGAGTGGATCCCACTTGTTAGCAGCAAGAAGAAGGGAACTACATGGTTCAGACACGCATACAAGGTAAAATAAATAAATGCCACCCTTCAAAGAGCATAGGGAGTGACAAATACTAACTTTGGGACTCTTTAGTGTCACACTCACGCAAAAGTGAAAGATGCCCATAAACGTCGCCGAGATAACAGCCAAAACCGCATGAGTGGCCAGATGTCATCCATGTCCGAACATCGAACAGACTCATACAGATCAATGACTCCCCAGATGTCTTCTCCAGGCTCTGGGATTGATACACCAAACTTAGCAATGGCAGCCTCAATGCCTATGCCCACGCAACCTATGGATTCTCGATCGTTTATGACACTTCAACAACCGTTCCAACAGCAGATGCAAACTCAAGCCCATACCCAAGCTCAAGCCCAAGCGCAGACACATGTGACTTCGATGCCGCAGAGGTCTAGTTCTGTTCGATCACAGATGACGCCGAATGAGTCTTATCCCGGCATGAAGTGATTTAACAAGCCTTTTTTTTTTTTTTTTTTTTTTTTTTTTTTTTTTTTTTTTTTTTTTCTCTCTGTCTTATCTTTCTCTGTCTTATCTTTCTCTCTCTCCCTCCCTCTCTCTTACTCTCTACTGTCTCATATTTTCCCTCTTACGCTACAATCCTTTATACAATCATTTGCAGTTTGAATTTTCCTTTAACTTTGTTTCGATGGTCATGCGTCACGTTTTGGAAAGTATAATACCCCATAGAGACGCATGAAAATTTAGATTACGCGACACGAAGGCGAGAAGCCTTATTTTTTTTTCTCTTTGTTTTTGATTATCCCACTCTTTACACTCATCTCCTATCTTACTACTCTTCTTTTATCTTTTCTTTTCTGTCTCTTTGTCACTTTGTTCGTCTACCTTTCTCTGCTTCTTTATTCCTTTTAGACTTCCCTTCCCAGTCTCTCCCTCAATACGCCGTTTTCTCAACAACTTACTTTATATAACAACAGCACGATTACGGGATACCCCAATCATTGATACCTTTATTTTTTACGCTTTCTCATGTATTCTTCACGCTTTATATATATAGACATAGACTGAACGAGTATAGAGTTATACTTACCTAGGATTAATCATTGGATATGATCTCATGAGAAGGGACGGAGGAACAGACTGGGAACCAAAGCTGCGGGTCAGCGGAAATTGGTGGGGGGAGGATATACCACGGGATATATAGAGGCTCTATTATTACAAACGAGGACAAATTTAATTATTTTTGGGTAAATGGCTATGAATAACGGTTTGAATTCGCTGTGATATTTTTTACCAGTAGTAAATCGCTCGCCCTGTTGACTACCTATGGTGGCGGGCTCATACCTAGTCTGCAACTCCACACCACCTCAACGCAAGCAATCGAAGAGACCCCCCCCCCCCGGGTCCCCCCCCCCCCCTGGTCACACCAAAGGGGGTTAAAATATACTTGGTAACACTGTGGCCTGTTGGCGCATTTTGGCTGAGACAATTTATTGGATAATAATGACATGTTGTCTCTAGGCTAATCTCGGGTTTTATTAATTCCCTTTTTGGAGCATGCCAGAGTGTATATTTGTGGATATTGTCTCTTGTAGGTATATTATACATGTACATACACGTAAGTACGGTTTTTAAAGAGAGATAAAAAAAGCATTGAAGTCCAATTGATTATTATGCCAAGGAAGGAAGCGGGTGGGCGACAGACCATTGGCTTTGGGAAAAGGAAGATTTTTGTGTGAGTTAAATAGATGGTCTGCAGGATGTGTGATTACGGGTTTATACATATAGGAATATATAACCCTAAGCATCCATATGCAACGTATCGATAAAGGGAAAAGGAAAATGTTAGTGAATTAGCCCGTCTCTTATTAGTTTGATACCATTAATCATTAATGTATGTACTCCGTACTCCGCGGTTACTAATATATCATCTCCCGAGATACAGATCTGTCATATTAAGAGTATGTTCAGGGTCACCTTTGATGGGCTAGGCTATACTCTTTTTTTTTTGGGGGCCCGCCATGGGTGGAGGGTTACTCGCCCATCAGCACAAGATATGGCTCATATTCCGGCCGGCTTCTACGGAGCGATGTGATTGACTCCCTGTATGTAATACGTATATTTATGTGTGTATGTGTGTATGTGTGTGTGTGTGTATGTAGTTTATGTGTGTTTAATGTAGGTTGGTATAATGCCTTTCTCTTCTTTTCTCTCCCACAGAGCTACAAGTAATACAATGCAGATACGATAATTGGTATGACAGAAGCAGGCATAATAAGAAGCGCCAACTGGAAGAGTGTCTAGGGGCCGATTTCTCACATACAATTAAAGCAAAGTCATACATGGTGTCGAAGTATACTTCCCCGTTTTAAATGGAAAGGGTGAGGCTTAAAGACAAAGACAAAGACAAAGACAAAGACAAAGACAAGACGAGCAGCATTTAGCTTGCAGCTTGCAAAGTTCACTATTTCGTACTATTTCGTACTATTTCGTTTCTATGGATATGGCCGGAGGTGGGATTGTGGGCACGATGGATCCGCACTTGCATGATACCAATCAATGCGAACTTTGACGATAAATGCATCCATTCGAGCAAAAAAAAAAAAAAAAAAAAAAAAAATAGTTTGACTAAATAACATGTGTTGTGCTCTAAAAAAAAAAAAAAAAAAAAAAAAATAGCTTAGCCACTAATAGTGCTTTGTTACTCTGGAGATATCATTGGAGGTTCTCGTATAAAATCATGGCGCTGTAGTCGTCTTTGTTGGTCTATCTGGGTCACCAAAGTCAAGTACTTGTACAAGTTGATAGTTGTTGTCTAGGAAACTGCTATTACATATATATATATATTTCTCACTGGAAAATCGATGGCTCTATACAACTTTCTTATGAAGCCGTCAGTC
Organism: Trichoderma oligosporum; assembly: GCA_015266385.1. Lineage (NCBI taxonomy): Eukaryota > Fungi > Ascomycota > Sordariomycetes > Hypocreales > Hypocreaceae > Trichoderma > Trichoderma oligosporum. The sequence goes on from JACBYL010000927.1 coordinate 19,968, forward strand.
AGTCAGTCAGTCAGTCAGTCATGGTAATACTACTTTACTAAAGAGGATACTCTGGTTCACCTAGTCTTCCAGATGGATCCGTTTTTGCATAACAAGGTGCACAACCTTATACCTTTACAGACATAGCGTGTCTACCTATTAGGTAGCCAATGAGTCCAAGTCTGGGGAAGATCGAGATCGGAGTTCGACGGGCCTTGCTTTGAATGAAAAATAAAATGAAAAGAAGATCAAAATCTTTCTCCTGTAGTACTGCAGCCTGTCATGTTGGTAAGGATAGAGAGGTGGTAGAACTCTGCTAAGGGTGACTAATCTAAAGGTACTTTAAAATGCCTAGTAATCTCTGTTTGTTGTTATGTCTTTAATCCAAGGTGTGGTTTATTCTATTAGTAAGTACTTGTAAGTCTCACGAGCTTCTGACGTGGTACAAGGCTCAAGGAAGCGCCCAAGGCAGTGATTGGTAAGGATTACTGTAATTTAACCTACATTATGCTGTTGGATATTGGCTCCTTAGAATGAATTGTATTTTAGATTTCACACCTTATAAAATACTTAACTACTAGGTGTATCTACTAAAATAAGTAGATGTTTTGCAGAAGCGTAGATAGCTGTAATGCTAAGGTAGTGACGGATCAAGGCAAATCACGCTAGTCCGTAATTATGGGTACCTAGGTACTTGCCTACTAAGGTGCTAAGGTACAGGTACGAGGTGTTATTGGATCTGGCTCTGCGGTATGTACGGAGCACAGAGAGTACTTTGTATTTAGGCAGCGCTGGCCACAATTCTATTCTGCTATTATGCTATGTATTAGCATTGGATTATGCAAGAAGCTATAACAATTATTATAATACTCCCTATCTTGGTTCTCTTTAGTTGACACATATGAAATTCATACATACGAGTACCTACCAGTACCTTGTGGGGACCTTAAGGTGGAGAATACTTGTCCTAGATTAGGCAAAAGAGGCAGCTAAACCGCCCTATAAAGGAAACGATAAAGAGCCAATACGATGTAGTTGTGCAAAGCCAATTATGTATCTGAATTATTGCACCACAGCACAAGTTGATATTGGCATCATTAAAGGCCAGTTACCGTATGTTTAAAAACAAAACAAGATTAAAAAAAATCTAAAAAAGAAATAAGGGAGAACACATGAATTCACTAGACAAAATCCCTTATACTCAATGAACTTGGACGCAACACAGGTACCTGATAAGTACTAGATACACATATCAAGTACAAGTACATTGTACTGAACAGCGGCTCAGCTCCCCCTTATCACAGATCAAACGAAGACCCTACCAAACTAAGGCACCCGTTAGGCATTGTACAGTGTAGTAGTATGATAGTAGATAAAGGCTCTGTAGGAAGCAATGCAGAGTGTCTTTGCTCATGGGAAACATACATTCTCACTGATTCATTTCCTTGTAGTATCTAGACTGACTTATACGCTCTGAATGCTCCGTGCCTTGCCTTGCAACTGAAAAAAAGAAAACCCCCAGTGGACTGCATCGTGCTAGGTTGAAGCTGGTTTTGACGTCTTCTCAGGCCCTGCCAAGGTATATTAGTAGATACCTAGTAGTACCTAGTATTTGTAATAGCGTACAAGTAACAGCACCTCCCAGTATACTAACGCCTAGGGACAACAGGTTGACGGGGGATATCTGCTGGGACTTTCGCTGCACGTCCACTGTGCAATGTATACAAAGTGCTACTAAGGCTATTGTAATCCAGCCATGCATGTCCACTAAAATTGGCCCACAATCCCTTCCATCAGCTGCATTGCAAGTCTCCATTTTCAGCCTGGAGGACCTGATAGTACTCGACTGGGGGGGAGTCTTTTGACTTGCCTAGAAGTACCCCGTGCAAAGTACTGATGGAGTACAGAGTACTGGTCTAGTGCACAAAAAAAAACAGGATAGGGCACAAGTACAGGTACGATAGAGTACCGGTATGGAGCACAGAGCATACTTGGAGAGCCATAGAGCCTAGAGTTACCTGCCCAAGCTTAGGCTGCTGCAGCCGCTGCTGGCTGCTACTGTTAGCGAGAAAAAGCGACCACGAGAGAAAGAGCAACAGGTCAGAGCATCACCAACCTTGCCAGACATCCCGGGCAACTGCACACTTACTTGTACTTACCTTGCTGTACTCTCTCTCTCTCTCTCTCTCTCTCTCTCTCTCCGCCTGTCTCCATTCTTCTTTGACTTCTTCTTCATCACCAATTAATTGAATTTGTCTTTCGTACAAATCTCCTCTTCCGCCCTTGAATATAGCAAGTTGATTATTCTGTGGAGCTCCAGGAGAAATATTTGTCTCCCTTGACTTTTCTCTCTTTTTTTTTCCAACTTGTTTCTCTCCTTTGCTGTTACGGTAAGACAAAGACCCTCTCCCTCCCCTCCCCTCTATGCACTCCCTTTTTCACGCCTTCTCATATGGGATGGCCGCCAATCTTGACAGCTTTTTGGGACAAGCAAGGTAGCTAACCAGGCCAGTCTTTTTTGTTTTGTTTTGTTTTGTTTTGTTTTGTTTTGGTTTGGGTTTCCCTCTGCCCCTTTGCAGAAGTCAGTGCCGGATTTCAATGACCTTTCGCATCTTGTCATGACCGTTAACGAGCATCTTGGATAATGAGAAACGAGCCACTGCGATTTTTATAAGAAACAATTTTGCCCAAGCAAACACTCGACCGTTCGCCCGTACCGTTTCCCTCCCCCCCATCTTTGATTTAATCTTATACCGCCCTCCGACGAGTTTGCACCATATTGCACAACATTGCATCACTTTACGAGGGAAAGAGAGAAAAAAAGGGAATTTGAAAAGCCTCCCTTCCAACTTTTTTCTATTTTATATACATCACATAGGTTTTTGGGGCTTTCCCACGGCCCGAATTGGCGGTGCACGCACTGGGATGCTTGTGTCTGGGTTATTATAGTCAACAGGAATTCGAGCTGATATGAGCGAGGATCAACAGCTAGTATCAAGGCATGTCCGCCTTGTTAACTTTCTAAAGCATGCCTACCCTCCATCCCTCTAATAGTGACTAACCAACTTTTTTTTTTTTTTTACTCCGCAGCAGCAGCAGCAGCTTTGGAGATCCAAACGCTCATAATCCACCGCCCACTCCAAAGCAAACTCCAACATCGGGTGCATTTCCGAGCCCTATTTTCGAGACTCCGAAGCCCCCCCAAGGATCCTTCGCCGACACCAGCGGCTTGACACCTCGTTTTGCCGAAGAATATTCTGTCTTCAACGCTACACCAGGCAATCTGAGAGGGGCTCAGTTTCCCTTCGCAGACTTTGTACCCTCCACTCCCTTCGCATCATCGTTTCTAGGCCATAAGCGGCTCCTTTCCGTCGAAGAAATAGCTGTCGAAATCGCAACACGAGCAAACATCCCACCATCGAATCCCAACCTACCACCGCCTCCCGTTGACCCTTCTCGGCGCTTGCCTTCATCACCAGCTGCATTGATATTATCCACAAAGAGTGTTGCTGCCAATTCGGATGCACATTTAGGTCCTGCCTTTTCTTCATCGCACACCAGGTCACCCAAGAAGGTCCGCCGGGGTACAATTGAAGGTTCCGACGCAGCGCAGCCTCTGTCGCCGCCGCCGTCGGCTCACAAAGGGGGCCAGAAGCTCGCCCCCAAGGTCAACATGCAAGATGACCAGAACTATGGCCACCCCGACTTCAACGACAACTTCCAGGGCCACGACATGACTGCCATGATGGCCGGCGCCGAAGACATGTTTGTATATCCAATGTCTGCTCCTCCCAACCAAGCCAATTTCTGGGATCCAGCCATGGGTATGGATTTAGATTTTAGTGCCGCTGGTGCCACTTTCTTTCAGCCCTCTCATCGCCACACCGGGTCTTTTGACTGGAACAGCGACATCCAGCTATTTCAGGATCCAGTTCCGCCTCCGCCACCTTCATCAAACCAAGAGAACGTCCAGCCAAATAGCCGAAATTCCCAGCCAGCCCGAAGAGAAAGGATGTTAGCGCCTAAACCGCCTATGACCGGACAGTCTACTGCTCCCATAACAGGGTCTACCGTATTCTCTGCATCCATGGATGAATCATTCGGTCTGATGACGCCTATGGAAGGCGTTGATCCAGGCTTGATATACAGCCGTCCCCCAACGTCCTCTATGAATGCCGAATTCAACTCGTCAATGAACAATGCGTCGTCCATTGATGCTGTTGCCGTTGCGGAATCCAGTAACTCTCGTATGATGGCTCAAACTCGCCGGACTAATAGCCTGAAGGAGTCAAAAAGGGGGAAAATGCCAGACCGTTCCTTCACTAGCTCACCCGTCAAGGCCATGGGCCGCCCGGATCTGAATCGCAGCTTAAGTGAAAGCCGAGGTAAGAAGGCTCTGGGTGGGAGAGGAACGTTACCAGCATTAGCTCCCGCTGCACGACCAACATCACAAGCAGGAAATCTTAATGCGAATGCGGAGGCGGGAAAGCCAGGTGCGCGGCCGTCTGGGAGGGTGTCACCGCTAAAGAGCCAACGGCGGCTGTCCAGTTTAGCATCTATCCCTGAGTCTGCATCTCAGCCACAGTTAAGTCGGCCACGAACTTCAGTACGGTTTACAATAGATGCACATGGGCGGGCTCGGGCAGAAACGACGGTCATGGTGGAGGAGGCCGGTGGTATAACTCGCAGCCGAAGCTCTCGAGAGCTTTCATCAACACGAAGAAGTTGGGAATCTTCTGACGATGAGTCCTCCACAGATGAGGAGCCAATCATTATACCTAGCCGGGCAAATTCATTCAATGCATCGTTTGCATTACCAGATCCCCGCAAGCCAGTGGGTTCAATATTCCACCCAGCACGACGGAGTGTTAGTGATAGGAGCACGAGTGCATCAACCCCTTCTCTTATCACCCCCCCGGGTGATGGAGAAAGTGAGACAGAGACAATTATGTCAGATCATCAAGAAAGAGGAGGAGATGCAGCCAGCGAGCTGCGAAAAGTGGTAGAGGATCGGCAAAAGCGACTGATGCAAACAGAAAATGCTCGATCACAACGGTTTCCCAATCCGAGTAACCTAGAATCGAGCTATGAAACGGATGGGCACAGAATCCGGTGTGTATGCAGTGGAAATGAGGTTGAAGAAAATAGCTTCATGCTTCAGTGGTAAGTTGTAGCAAATCCTTTTTGCTCCCTGTCTTATCAATCTTATTAACAGGCGCCGTTTCTAGTAAGTCATGTGAGATGTGGCTGCATGGAAAATGTGTCAACATTAATAGGCGTACCATGCCGAACGTGTATATCTGTGGCTATTGTGCCAACACACCCAATGTTGCCGCACGGCGAGCGCAAAACACTGGGAGGGGAAACAATGGAGGGCAGTCAGCATTATACTCTCTGGCGAACAAGACGTTTAGGTCCTTTCGATGACCGTGTAGTAGAAGAAGATGTGTTGTTTGATTTAAAGAAACAAGCGAGCAGAGGCAAAGCAAAGCAAAGCAAAGCAAGGCATGGCAAGGGTTTTATGTGTTTATGTTTAAAATAAGATCAAAAAGGGCTCTCTGCCCACTACTATTAGGGACATGAGGACGAGTTTTTTCATATATAGGGAAGGATACCCTAATTCTATACTTTTCTTTTTCTTTTTTTTTGGAAAAGGAGGGCAAAAGAATTTCGGGAGGTTGAAGCTATAAAGCTTATAAAGAAGAGAGGCTGTACTCCGTAGTTGAAGCTAATAATGAGGTGGCTGACATGGGCAATTACGTCGATGAAGCTCCACTGGGCGCCGGTCTGTAGATCCAGTGACAAGTACCGAGTCAGAGGGGGGCTGGGGAAGCTTTATATTCCCCGTATCAAAGGTAAGCGCCGGTTAATTGATATAAGCGAGTGGTATGAAGGCTGGAAAGACTCAATTGTCCAATAATATTATTGACTACAACTCACTTTCATCAGTTGGCATATTGCTCCATTGCTCCATTGCTCCATTGAGCTTCTGCGTCTCCCCCCATAGATATTATATAGATACTATATAGTATGTATGTACCCAGATAAATGCATAGAATAGTATAAGAGGACATCACAAGAACTGCCAAAAATCAAATATACCTATTCAACACCTAACTCTTTCGTCCAGTATAGTTATCTAGGGCAATTTGCTTTATAAGTTAGAATACGATTTCTTCTTCTCATAATTCCTAGCCTAGTTAACATCAGCCCATTTCCTCCAACCTTAACCAGTATGTATTTGAACAGAACAAATTCATTTCGTTACCTCCTCTCAGACTAGGCCGAATCATTTATTCCTTAGACTAGGCACTTTAATAACTTTTTCTTTTTTGAGAAAGAGAAAGAGAAAGAGATAGAAAGGAGATGATGGTGGTTCACTTTTCAGGAGGTTGGGGCTGGCCGGAATTCTTTTAGGTATATCGTAGCTGAGGCGATCAAGGTTCGTTACTAAATGAAGCTCTATATATATATATGGATTGCCTTGCGTTTTTTTTTTTTTTTAATTTGGTACATTTGCTTGCTTGACAAACTAGGGTTAGACTTTTTTTTGGTATTGATGATTGGATGCAATGTATAGGTCCTCAGGGCCATTGAATAACACAGTCCTAGCGCTGGCAAATTCAACCTACGAGATCATCTCTTGGGAGGGGAGGTGTAAGTTCTCTAAACTAGGGTTAGACTTTTTTTTGGTATTGATGATTGGATGCAATGTATAGGTCCTCAGGGCCATTGAATAACACAGTCCTAGCGCTGGCAAATTCAACCTACGAGATCATCTCTTGGGAGGGGAGGTGTAAGTTCTCTGTTCTTGGTTCTGTTTTATTCTTCTCTCGTTTCACTTTCAATTCCTTTGTGAAGCGAAGCATAATAAAAAGAAAAGAAGTTTCCAGCCAAAAAAAAAAAGCCCGACTTCAGTGCTACGTCGATGCCACCAGTTCCCCCTTGACTGATGAAGCTCTCTCCGCCGCCAAGTTTGCAGACGCTGTCCTCCTCGGTGCCCTAAATGGGACACAGGCTCCGTCCGTCTGGAGCAAGGTCTACTGAAACTACGCAAGGAGATGGGCTTGTACGGAAACTTGCGTCTCTGCTTCTTCGCATCCAAAGCGCTGGTGTGCCGCAGTACAGACATTGTCATTGTCAGAGTCAGAGAGCTAACGGGTGGCATCTACTTTGGCGAGCGGAAGTCTGGCCATGCTTGGGACACGGAGCCGTAATCTCGGGCTGAAGTCGAGCGAGTGGCTCGAGACACCAAGGTTTGGTCGCTAGACAAGGCCAATGTCCTCGACACGAGCCGGCTTTGGCGCAAGGTCATGATAGAGACGTTTGCCAAGGAGTTTCCAAACTTGACTATTGATTATCAGCTCATTGATAGTGCTGACATGATCTTGGTTAAGAACCCTCGAGGCCTGAACGACGTGGTTGTCACTGGCAACCTGTTTGGTGACATTATCAGTGATGAGGCAAGCGTGATTCCTGGCAGCATTGGCTGAGAGCAAATGCAATGGCACCTACGAACTTATCCACGGTACGTTAAAAGGAAAAGAAAAAAAAAAGACTTCTCCATTAATTTCCACAGAAATAAAATAAAAAAGCTAAAAAAAAAAAAACCAAATAGAGGCTCTGCCCCTGACATTTCTAACAAAGGCATCATCAACCCCATCGGCACTATCCTCTCTATGGCAATGATGCTGCGGTATGCTCTTAATCTACCAAAGGAAGCCAAGGCCGTTGAGGAACGCCGTCAAGAATGTCGTTGATGCTGGTCTGAGGACGAAGGACACGGGTGGCAGCTCTGCCACCAAGGAGGCCGGTGATTAGGATTGTTTGAGCAACTTACCAAGATTCTCAAGACGTGAGCTATCTCTTGGTTAAAGTCGAATTGGAAAAGCGTAAAATAAGAAAGAAATCTTTTAAGGAAGAAATAGGGATTAATATTTGGGAGAGATCTTTTTTTAATAAAGAAAGAAAGAAAGAAGACAATAGGAAAAGATATACTTCTGGATATTTGTGACGATGGCGATCATGATAGGATGTGTTCACAAAAAAAGCACGAGGGATTCAATGACCATACGTTTACTAGCCATGTAGGAAATATAAAGTCGTAAAACTACAATCAAATGTCGTGAAGAGTGCTACCTATTTATTAGTCGAGATAATGAACCTCATTTCACTCACATAAACGAAGTCACCACAGCACGCTAGACAGACAAATGACCAAAGAAGGCATCATTGGTATCTACCTAGATAGCTTCCATTCCCATCCCTCATCATGACTCAACTTTTTTTTTTTAATTTTTTTTTTAAGAAACCACTGTGAGATAGGAAGTGAGAGATTATAGTTCCAGGCAGTTCGGCCCGTGAAGGGGGGG
>JACBYL010000928.1:0-21373 GCA_015266385.1 Trichoderma oligosporum
AAAAAAAAAAAAAAAAAAACCGGCACGCACCGAATACGAAAAATGAAACTGAGCATTTATTCGCATATTATTAAACGGTATATACGTATGCCATAGTGTAAAAATAAACGTAAATATACAATAGAATACTTCATACATGCTGGTTAAAGCATTGACTAGGTTCATTTACTGAATTGAATTGAATTGAATTACTCCGTACCTTGTAGTTTGAATTACTAAAAACTAACTAACTCCAACCCTCTCCCCCAGAAAAACTTATTCCATTTTCCCCAGCCCTCCCTCCTCCACTTCGTCTCTTGATTTAAACTGCCCGTTGGCGTCAATTTACTATAACTTCGCCCTCTTAATTCCCGCCGACAAAACCCGGCATCAACATGGTTTACTTTTGTTTGACCTGATTCTTCATGGCAGCAGGATTAATCAGCAGGATCTTTGTCTAATTGTTTATTTCGTCATCATCATAATTGTTGTTTTTAATTACTTGTTACTATATATACCAAAGCCTTTTTTTTTTCCCGTTCGTCCGCTTCATGATTTTTTTTTTTCCCGTTCGTCCGCTTCATGATATATATATATATATATAATATCATCTCTCTTTCTCTCTCCCTCTCTCTCTCTCTTTCTCTCTCTCACCATCAAATCAACAATCGTACATACTTCCTAGCTCTTCAATCTGTCGAACAATTCATCTAAAAGCCCCCAATATCAGCAAGGGGGGGGGGCAGCAGCAGCAGCAGCAGCAGCAGCAGCAATAAGAAAACAATGGCCGCAGCATCCACCTCCTACGACATCCACCCCACCAAACTCAGCGAAGCCTTCGCCTCTCTCCCCGTCTCCGCCCACAAGGATAGATGGGATGGTCTCTACGCCGAGTCCTTCTTCCCTTGGGATAGAGCCGGTCCTTCTCTTGCCCTCGCTGATCTCATCGCCCAGCGCACCGATTTGATTCCTCCTTCGCTCGAGCGCGACCCCCGCGGCAATCCGCTCCGTGACAGCGCCGGTGCCGTCATCCGCCGCTCGGCTTTGGTCCCCGGCTGCGGCTTCGGCCATGACGTCTTGTTGCTGAGCTCGCTTGGATACAACGTCGTGGGGCTAGACTACAGCACTCGTGCGCTAAATACTGCCAAGGAGAATCAGAAGAAGGCTGAGGAAGACGGGAGATATACATCTGTTGAGGAGGGCGTGGAGAGCGGTCGCGTGACATGGCTGTCTGGAGACTTCTTTGCCGACAAGTGGATTGGCGGAACTGGATCTGAGGCTACGGATAAGTTTGATTTGATATATGATTACACGGTGAGTAAAATCGGAAAAAACCCCTCCCCCCCCCCCCCCCCCTTTTATTTTTTTTGGTTTGCTTGTCTATTGAATTATCTATCTCATTTCTATAACCACATTTTCTATTTGTCTTCATTTACCCATGTCGCAGAACCGCCGCTATACCAAAAGACAAACAACTAACTTCAAGTTCTCTTTTACATGTGAACAGTTCTTCTGCGCTCTCCAGCCCTCCGAGCGTCCCAAGTGGGCAAAACGCATGTCCGAGCTAGTCTCTCCTGGTGGTCAACTCATCTGCCTTGAATTCCCCTCCGGAAAGCCTCTCACGCAGCTAGGTCCACCCTGGGGCGTCTGGCCTGAAGTCTACGAGGCGCTCCTCGACCAGCCCGGAGAGGACGTCGAGTACAATGACGACGGTACCGTCAAGACGACGAACGGGATCCACAAGCAGCCTCACCCTGATGCGCTACATCGTGTCTGCCTCGTTAAGCCGCCTAGGACGCATAAGGCGGGGACGAACGAGGATGGGAGTGTAAAGGACTTTATATCTGTGTGGTCCCGGTAGTGAGTGTCTTTCGTTTCAGGCACTAATGAGAGTTGTGGGGTATCTCCGTATATATGTATATGAGTAGTAGAGCATCGTGATAGACTGGTTGTTTTCCCAAGGTCAAAAAGGGTTGAAAAAAATAAATTTGCAAAAAAGATGATTCAGCGTGCCGTCATCATCCTCAGTCCGCAGCGGTTGCCGTCGTCGTTGTCATCGCAGCCCTTCTCAAGGAATTGTAATGCTCTCCCAATCCGTATCCATGTCGATAGTATGCCAGCCACAACGTCTTTCCTCCTTCTCCCTGTCCCTCTCCCTGTCCACTCCCTTCCCCTCCAATCTTCTCCGTCCTCCCATCTTGTATTACCCTAATCTCAACACCATACTGCCTCGCCACAGCCATCAACTCCAGCTGCCCACCCCATTCCGCCGTCTCCCTCATCCTCTTCACATACCCTTCCAAATCCTCCTCCAAAAACGGCGCAAAATCATCAGCATGACTCTCCATATACCCCGTCGCCGCCCTCCGCACCGTCCTATACGCCGGCTCCTTCTCTTCACCACCCAATGGGATGCCGTTATGAGACAGCTGGTCCGCTAGCGCTGAGAAGAGGCAGTGTCCATCTGGTTGAATATCCTTCTCAGTAAGGTTATGCGTGGCAAATGCAGTCTTCATATATGTACTTTCGCGAGCGCGATGGTCTGTCATGGAAGAAGCTTCACGTTCGGCATTGAGGATGGCAGCTTCTTGTTCGGCGGCGCGACGAGCGAGACGCTCCTTTTGTCGATTTCGTTTCTTGCCTGGTTGTTGGTTTTGTATATCTCCGCTGCTCTCTCCAATGTTCAGCTTTGCAACATCGTTTCCCAATGCTGTCTCCTCATTAGCTGTCTTAGCCGTCGTCTCTTCACTAGCCACCTCTTCCTTTTCCTCTCCCACTTCCTCTTCCTCTTGTTCCACTTCCCCATGTAAAGCTGCAATTTCAGAAGCTTGCTTTTCTCTCAGTCGATGCTCCATCTCCGTGCACTCATCATTAACCCCCTTGCGTGTCTTTTTGGTCGCATTTTTCTTCTTGTTTGTGATTTTTCCTTGTAAATCTTTGAGCTCACGGCGATGCCGCGCCTGCATCTGCTCTACCGTTTCAGTCTCCATTTTAAGTCTCTCTCTTTATTTTTTTTTATTTTTTTTCCCCCTTCTATAACTCTCTCGTCTCAAAATTGACTAGAAATCCGCGTAAGTTAAGTAGAACAAAGAGAGTGATATCGTGAGCCGAAACTACTGTAAAAGGCGTTGATGGCGGGGTCAAGTTCGAAGTTCAATATCCATCTTTTTTTATATTTATTTTGGCGGGGCTGCCGTCTGTCTACATGTATGTATGTACCTTCTGCAAGTTATTTTTAATTTACATGTAAATCACACATTAACACTTGGTACTTCAACCATTGGAGGCAATAATATCTGTTCGTTATTACGAGCACAATACACTCAATATTTACTATCTACATTTAACTGTCTCTCAAAATATCAATGTTCCAGAGAGAATGGTCGCCCAATCCATCAAGGACATTCGTCCAGCTGCCCAGCTGCCCATCTCAAAAGTCCACCTTGCCATATCTAAACCGAAAGACGCCTCCAACGGCGTTTTGGCCATGGTGGAAATTGCTCCGCCTTGTCTTTTATACACATACCGTTTTTATATATCTTAGAGCCCTCCCGCCTCCATAAATCCCAACATCCATCTACTGACAAAAATACAAATACAAAATATATATTCAAGAAGAGAAACAGCGCCATGCACCCCAGGAAAGAAAGAAAAAACCGAAAGAAAATAGACAAACAAAGAAACAGAGCGGCAATGACCGTAATTCATATCAATACAATGATTGAAGCAAAATATTGGTGTGTAAGCTATATATATATAAAAAAAAAAAACAGAGGGTATCCCGTTGTGGTGTTGCTTGATCTTTTGGATGCGATCGCTGGTATGTAAAAATTGTTAAAAAGGAAAAAAATATTTTAGAATTTGTTTGTTTCTTGTTCAAAGTCACTTTAGAAGCCCCTAAATGGGTCATCTCGAAAAAAGTCCTCCTCTCCCGCTGTCTTACTTCCACTGAAGAAATCGTCAGATCCTTGAGCGTTCCTAGCCAGATGGGCTCGGCGACGGCTCCGACTAGTACGTCGGCGAAGTTCTTTACTCTTCTTTCGTGCGAGCGAATTGTAGCCATCATCTGCTAAATATTCATTCTGCTGCGGGTAGGCGAGAGGGCTGATAAATGCTTCCATGCGTACAGTGCCTATTGCGTCAAAGAAGTTACCTTGCGAAGATACCGCCGATATAGGTGTTTGAGTTGCGCCCCAGCTGGTGACGGTAGATCCTTGAGATTGATAGATATCAGAAGAACCAGTAGTGTCAATACTGGCACCGGCTGTACTATTTGTGGGGTGGTGGTTGCTTCCGTTTACGGGAGAGCCTGAAAAGCCCCGGAAGGACAACGGTGGTGGTATATGGCCTCCCGTGTTGCTTCGCTTGCGGCCATGGTGCGTTGGTGTGTAGCCTGTCCGATCGTTGAAGCGTGGGACCATGGGCGGTTCAGCAGCAGATGCAGCCGAGGACTCTCTTGCATGGCCAGACTCTGTCACTCGAAAGCTAGCCACATCACCCATCCTCGATGACGGAATGCTAGGAATGCTGGGCATACTCGTCAGCTCTGCCTTGGGCGCACCGGCCCGACCTTTGGCTAGTCGAATAGAATCTCGAATTCCCCCCCTCGCCAGCTTAGTAGGACGTGGCGGCTCAAATTGCGGCAGATGCTGCTGTTTGACGGAAAGGTGTTGCTGGGGTAGAGGAGTTAGGACGTCAGGGATGGCTTGATACGAATGGGCCAAAAAGGACAAAGCTGTCAGCCAGAGATAATGTCTCTCTGATGTGGGCGCCGTAAACTTGAGAGCTCTCTGAGGTGTTAAAATCAAGATTGACCTGTTGAAGACCGGTGTCGTAACGCCCCGAGGTGGAGGATTATCATCTTTGACGTCAAGTACCGATTGAATAGCCACTGCTCATCATGTTAGCTTTTCATAAAAATCATTTATTTTTCATGTTAAAAGCATGTACTTACGCTTGCGACCCGTCTTTCCTAACAAAGCGCTGCCGGAAGACGGTTGCTTGCTACTCCACAAAATAGCTCTCTCATACGGTGCCAGCCAAACCCATCGCTTGTGTCGGTCGTTGCTGGTCTCATCCTTGTGCGAACTGTCTGCGACACCGAACGATTTCCTTCTGCGAACATACTTGAACATCCACTCTCCAACCATAGTCTGAGCAATCGCATCCACAACTCCTGGTGTTTGTGAGCTTGTTTGGGACATTGCCTCCGTATTAGCCGTCATGACAGTAGTGTTGGACAGTTGGTGGCGATGCCTTCTATAGCTGCTGTCTGCCCGGTTGCGAGGCGTGGTGATATCATTCCGAGGTAAGGGGGGGAGGCCGGGACTTTCAGGAGCTTCAGTGGAAGGGGATAGCGGTGGTGATCGGCTGCTCGGCCTGTAGTTGCGATCATGGCGAGGCAAAGTGTTTGCAGAGCGGACACGGCGAACGTTGCTAACATGAAAGGTACGACTACCGCTCCGGCGATGCCGGCTAGTGTTTGATGGAGTGCTACGCCCATCGCTTGGAATACTAATACTAATGGAGGGCTTCCTTGAGCTTGCTCGGGTTGGGATAGGAAATGGTGGGTTCTTGGCCTCAATAATGCTAGGGCTTCGCGATTGTGGACGGTGATTAACCATGCCAGTTTGAGCCATGGTAGCCTTACGCATAACGTCAGTGCGGCTCGACGAATCTGGCGCGGGTGCTGGCGATTTCTCATGCATTCTGCTCGACCTGCCAGATCTGATCTCATTTTCACCGACACTATACAAATCGCTCCTCGTCGATCTGGCAGAAGTTCTGCCAGAGCGCTTAGAATATTGATCCGGCGAAGTTGTCACCGTACCAACTGAACGCCGCTTTCCCGTCCGGCTCAAGTTAGATGGTGGCCTAGGAGCCGACAAGGCTGTCCGGTACTCAGAGTCGCTAAAGTCCAGCTCACCAAATTCGTCTATCTCATCCGAATCAGTACAAAAGCCAGCAAAAAGGCTGCTGAAGCGACGAGGTGGTACTATCGGGCCGCGTGGGTTCGACAGGAGAAGGTCATCGTTGTAATCGTGCAAAGCATGGTCGTCCATCGGAAGGCTGATCGGGGAAGATGGAAGTTCTGTGCTGTATCGGCTACCTTCCAGTCGTCGAGGGTTTCGAGGAGGCAGATTACCAGGAAGAGGAGTGAAGTTTTTGTCCGGAAAGGCAACGCCCAACGGGCCAGGAGAAGTAGGCCGTGAAGTGATAGACGAAGGCTGGAGATGAGCCGGCAGGAGAGCCAGTCTCCTATCAGTTTGAATCGCGTCTGTTTGAGAGCATGAGTCAACCGTCTCTGCTTTAGCAGATAAGTTAACTTGGCAACCAAAATCTTTGAAATGCTGAGGTAGCTTCGGTGAATGCGGCGATGCAGGTCGGCTAGTCGGAGGCTGGATACTAATACTCGGAATAGCCATCGGCGGCAAAGGTGCCGGTGATACTACAGGAACAGGAGCCGGAGCCTCGGTCTGCATAGACGAATCCATCATCTTCGGTCCAATCTCCGGTGTTACAACTGGCGTGGGTTCGAGCCAGCTGGATGATGACTTTGGTGTCTTGGGAGGTGTTAATGGACGCTCAACCGTCTGTGAGGCGGAAGACACCATGTGCTGAAGCATCGCAGAAGGTCCGATGGTGAGAGGTAGGCTAATTCTTTTTCTTCGTTGATTTGCTTCGATTTCGGAGGATCGCGGAAGCGCCTCTACTTCTGGTAGCTTCTCGATTTTTTGAGGGATGAGAGGTTCCAGTTCGCCAAGTTTTGTAGCTTCCAATATAGGCGAAGGGGGTGGAGAGAATTGAACTCCTGTATCGGTGTATAACGACTTAAGAGCAAGACAGTATTGAATTCCCGTGTCGGTATATGAAGGCTTAGGAGCAGGAGCAGGAGCAGGAGCGGGAGCGGGAGCAGAACATTGAATACCTGCATCGCTGTATATATGCTCCGGAATAGGAGAGCACTGGACTCCGAAGTCATTGTAAGAGGTCTCAGAAATAGGAGAGTATTGAACCCCGACGTCAGTATACGAAGGTTTAAGAGTAGGAGCCGAAGTTAGAGCCGACGTAGACTCTTCCGCCTCTGTATCTTCGTCTTCGCCCTCAAGAGCTTCCAGGACTGCTTGGTTTATGAATAATCTTCCACGTGCAACACTGCCAGGACGCTTAACACTGTCTATACTCTGATTCCTCCGATGTAATTTGCTGACAACGCTCTCACGACTGAAAGTTCGTCGGTGTCGTGGACTTGAGAAGACGCTCTCACGACCGTCAACATCGGTCTGGTCATCGGTATCGTCAAATTTAAGCTCGTCTGCCAGAGAATAGCCATTGGGTAGAGCAAAACCCGGACCATTGGCCAAAGAATAACGAATGCTGCTTGTAAGGCTCATCGTCCTAACACTAGCTGCGTCATTCTCTCTGCCGCTGTCTTCGGCATCACTCTCATGACCACGGCCATGTTGAGCAGCTCCATTTGCGTGATTGGCTTGATACGCTGCCACCTCGTCAAGAACGATTTTAATGCGGCTCTCCGCCACATGAATCCGACGCTCATATTTGCGCCTTTCATCTTCCCAGTTTTCTTTCTCTTGCGCCCATTGCTCATGAACTCGCTGAGAATCCTCTTCTTGAATACGAATCTTTTTCTGGGCCGAATCTAAGCGCTTTTTGATATCTGCCGCTGAATCGACGGCCTCATCCCTCTCACGTGAAAGATCTCCCAGGGCAGACGAGGTTCCGCCTTCCAGCAGAGATAGCTGCCGTTGTAGCGAGCGCGTCTCCTTTGACGTAGCATTGGCATTGTCTCGAAGCACTTCTAGCTCCTCTCTATTTGCCTGAAGAGCACTTTCCAGGCTCTCAATCACTTTCGTTTTCTCTTCTTGATCCCTTCTTAGTGATAAAATTTCAGACACCAAGTTGGCATGCAACGTGGGGGTAAACCGTCGAGGATCTAGTATACTAATTTGCTCATCAGTTGTTATGTCCCTTGAAGAACGCTTGGAAGCATTTCCATTCCTAGATGGTGATAGCTTCTTCTTTCCTGGAGGAGTAGTGGAGCGTGCTGAGCGTCGAGACTTCCGTGACCGGTTAGAAGGTGTTCTATAAGGAACATATTCCCGCGGAGGTAGCGAAATTGCGGCCTGCGCATATTCGTCGTCTGTCTGCCAAGCTGTCATTTTCGCGACAAAGGAAACAATACAAGAGTTGTCAAAAGCTCTATGAGTTGAAATGGCTATACATCAACTACACATATATGCCTTTATATCAAAGCGGCTTGATCATACGGTTTCGAAATAAAATATCAACCCGTGAGTGGCGGGTAAAAGCAAGACGATAATCAACCCTTCTCATCGACGGGATAACACTCCTTGCAGCGGAGGGTTAATTGACTAAGATGCAATTATCCCACGGAGCTTCAAACGTCCTCTAACGACAAAATTAGCATTCCGCAGAAGTAAAATTATATCCATTTTGATGCATCCTGAAATAGATTGGTGTGGAGGGATTCACTCTTGTGATACATTCAAAGCAAGGGGGGAATAACTTACAAGGCGAATCGACTCTATGCTGCCCCCTTTACAGTCGCTTTGCCGTACAATGTTTGGAAAACAGTCCCCCCTCTGGCCACTGCGCACGCCACAATTACTTGTGAGCCAGTGGCTGGGCTGTCAATTACATGCAGCGTAAATGCACCTAAGCATCCGACTGCAGAGTGACGAATGGTTTTAATTGCCCTCAATTTGATTTCGAGGTTTAGGACGCACAATTCGTAGAGAGAAAATCGACGATGCTGGCGTAGAAAGATCAGTTTCAAATATGGCAATTGAACATTTCTTTTCGCAAGGTGTTCGCAAGAAATGATAAACTCTCGGTCGACTTGTTGGCGACTTTGTTCGAGGCGAAAACGAAATGTACTTGAAATGAAACACAAAGGAGGGATGAAAGTTAATGAAGGGTTCGACGACGACCGTATTCGCGATAAATATTAATACATAAGATTCAGGTAGGTAGATTTAAATCAGAGTGAGGAAAACTGAGGCAAGTCAAAAGGTCAGCTTAATTTTGCCAGTAAAGCAATTTGATTGAACAGGGCGTTGCCCTCTCCTGCCACTTTAACTCACATTAAGACAAAAGGGAAGGAACAAGAAAAGGAAAGAAGCAAGCTGTCTAGATACCTAGTAGGCTTGGTGGCTATTCGTTGGGTGATTCTAATCCATTGAAGCGCTTACCGAAGCTGAAAAAGAAAGAATAAGTGCTGATTCGAAATATCTTCCTCAGAACTGCGTGTTTGAGGCTGAAGATTGTCGCTTGAGAAATTTGGTTCAGTCAACAGCACGCCACAAGGACGATGAACGAGGACGACGAACGAGGACGACGATGGACTCAGAACAGGAGACTACGAGACAAAAAAGATACGAGTAGTGACGAGGTATCCCATCGGGGCACCGGGAGAGCAGGAGACAGGGAGTATTAATTGTTCACATCCACTTTGCCCTCAGTTGGTTGACGCGCGATCGGGGTCTTTGCCTATGTGGGCCTCTGGTTGAGGCGATCCCAGAACGCTGGAAGCTTAGGGTTGCATGGGGGCGGCCAGGCAGTTGGAAGACAGTCTGGCTCAGCAATGGATTCATATTCAAAGTACTACCGGCATTACAAGGTATTGCTTAAGACTACAAGTACAGGCACGTCTAGATACCCAGCTGATGGCTATCCATGCCTGCAGAAGAACCTCTCGTGAAGCCCGATGAAATCTCTCCGCTCCCTTCTATACATAGAGGCTCATACATGGAGGCTAATACACGTATGTACGAGGCAGATACAATCACGAAGTCATGAGCATGTCATATAAAATTTACTACTGGTACGAACAAAGCATATCGCTACGGATGGTCGCAATTGTCCGTCCACTTCTTACTTGTGAGGTATCGACAGCCAACCATTCGAGAAGTACGGCCAAGAGCCCCTCTCAAATCTACCGCGGCCATGATTGTCCCCTCCTTAGAAATGCAAAAGGACATGCTTCTTTTCTCTTATTACATTTGCCCCTACAATCCAACTTCCCCTCCTCTGCAAACAACTGCACTGCATCACTGGCCAGGGGCAGCCCACGTCGGTTCTATCATCCGCGATGGCCCAAGCGCCTCCTCCCTCCGTAGTTATGATGCTACTCCCGGTCCCAATTAGCGGTCCTCAAAGACGCCAAAAAGGCACACCGGACATAATTGTACTCCATACAGGGGGCTAAACCTTGCACATACCAGTACTTGTACGTCTAATAAAGCCAGCCTGCCAAGTTGCCCCATCTGGGCCAGGTCAAATACAAGTATATCACGACAAGTACTAGTAGGTAGTAGTTGGTGTGCTACTAGATGGGCACGGGTGGCGTTCTCTCTAAAAGCGTAGGATCTGGTCAGTGGCTTTTATTCTGTTTCACCATTATCCAGTCGCAGCACTCGACTGCGTTCGAATATACTTGCACCAGTATGCCTTCGTCGCTGCTCTGACTACTGCACCAACACTCTAGGCCTGGTGATTTGGTTGTCACCAACAGGGGGGCTATATTTGCCTAGTACCTTGTCCGGGACATTACGCCAGTCAATGGTAAGTAAATTAGTACGGAGTACGGAGTATAGGAGCTATAATAGATCTTACTGGATGAAAGCTAAGCACTGAGAAAGCATACAAGTATGTACTTGTATAGATAATAACAGCAAAGATTGCGATTGCTACGGAGTACGAAGTACCCTTTGAGGAGGACCCTCGGCTATACCATTGAAAGTGGACAGTGATATTAGATCTTGCAGAGAGGAGCTTGTTTGGCTATGTGGATGCACGGCAACATCACATATGCAAGGCTATCACCTGGTTAAATCCATGTCAGGGCCACATTCACGACATTATCCGAAATCGTACCGCATACAGTAGGTCGACAGGAGAGACATCCCGGCAAGAGAGAAGATTTCTAGACTACCAAGTGTGCGGGTACTTTATACTCGCAAATGTACGAGTATGGAGCTCTTAGGACACCAGTTCGAAGTAAAGTCACACTGGATGCAGCGGAGTACCTTCGCCGCGTTCATTGCCATGTCTTCCATCATGTTGGTGCTCGGCTGTTCTCTGGCGACGCTTGAACGCGTACCTTGCATGCATCGTCCTGCAGTTTTTGTGGTACTGCTCGTATGAGCAAGTATGTATACTCTCTCTGGTATGGGGTACAGGTTGGCTCATTTACCTTAGTTGGCACCCCCTGGCTGCTTTGGAAATTAATTGAGACTAGGGGTCGCCGTCGTCGATTTCACACAAGGCACTCTGCCACCCACCAGTCCCCGACACTATGCTGGCCTAGGAAGCGGGCCGAGCTTGCCAAAGTTAGCACGGTCCTCATGCTCTTTTAGGGGTACCAACAGCTTATCCCCAATTAATCAGAACAGACAAGGGATAATTTTTCCTGTCTCCTGTTCAACGAAGTTTTCGCCCATCTGTTCCTCAAGTCGGCATGACCGATATCATGGCCATAATCAGTACTCCATACATACAGGCCCAGATACGAGTGTTAATACGCGGGAGCTTCCCGTGGCAGAGTTGACTTTTTAGGTTTATCTACAAGTATGACGGGGTTTGTCACCATGATCATAAGAGCATTAACAAAACGTTATGGAGGCTGCTCCGTGCGCAGCATTAGGGCCTCTCAAACCAACTGACAGCTGACGTCGTTATCTCCCTTGAGCCCCTCGATGACATTCTGTAATTGTTTCATGCTAACATGTTGTTATGAAGAAAGAGATGGTAAGTGGCAAATGATATTTTTGCTTTTTCTCCTCTACTCTAGACTCTAGAGCATGTTAGGTCTAGGCTATGATTACATGTAAGTTCGTACTATCGAGAGCCTGTGAGTGACTAAATTCTCTCCACAGAAGCGGGCGGCGATCATCAGATTTTACACCTATTCTTACCCATTATAGGTGAGAATTTCTCAGCTCTCTTTTACTTCGTCGGTATCTCAATCCTACGAAGCCTCTTGGCTCTTGAATTGATAGTTGATTGTCCTATACATACGCCAGGGAGCATAGGTATCAAAGAATAAGATGAGGCTTATAAAAAAAAATTTATTCTTGTACGAGTACGTATAGTAAGTACACCCTTTGTCTACTTGTCCAGCATTCTCTCTTCATGCTAGCTCAGCTCGTTCCGTCAGGTTAGCCTGAGATGTGATGGGTGATAGGGCGACTGTCATGCTCCTGCAATGCCATGCTCCTGCAATTTCTCCGCTTTGTGCTCCACTACTATGATAATTAACTTAGTATTACGGACCAGCATACTACTTTTACTCGTAAAAATTAAATATCTGCTACAACTAAAAGGAAGAACAAGGGCAACAGTCAGCTGAGCAGCTGAACCTCATCTCCCCGGTCCAGGAATAAGTATGGAGTCCAAGACACTACTCCATACTCAGTACAAGTAGTACTTTGTACAGACTAGCCGTCATCGTCATTGACATGGCTACTGTATACTTGTAGCATTAAGCACCTTGTTTTCGTTATTTTGTACGGAGTAGATGCTTAGCGATTTGACATGGTTACTAATGTCGGGACAAGACGCAAGCTTGAGGTTCAAGCACCAAGTTAATCATCAGCCTCTGAACAAGTACCGGGGAAAAAGCTACCAAATGGCCCCGCCTCCAGGTCCGCAAACTATTGGTTTCCTAAACGCTTCGGGGATTCAGATCACATCCCAGGGGGCAAGATCGACGTTGGTCAGAGACCAGCAGGATAACCATGCAAAGATGAATCTACTACTACGAGGCACTTCGTGCAGAGTATGGAGTCTCAAGACCAAATACGCATCGACCTTAATAGCAGATCCTAAATGCTTTCCTGCTTGCGTGAACCAAAATAACAGCACATGCATGTAACAACAGCCAACGCAGAGGATATGCCAATCAACGCTTCATACCAGCCGATTGTGTCGCCTCAATTGAAGCTTACTTTTACCATGAAACTACGAGTATGTACTCCGTATGGCTGTTACGGAGAGGCCAGGCTTCGTCAGACACCACCACATTGTATCTTTTGCCACCACCGTTCCGGCCCGTCTATGCCGCGCCCTCTACTGGCTGCGTTCTTTGGTGTCTATATGTTACACATCACGAGCAATGGAAGGGAGTGCCCAATCAAGAAGGCAATCTGAGTGTGAACAAAATGTCTTCAGAAGTTCTAGTCACATGCAGATAAATCAACTACATACGTGCACTTGTCAAAGAGAGCAAAAATCTTTCCCGAATACATACGCACCGGGGACTCATGATACATTACCCGGAGCCGGCATTCGGATGGAACATCTTCCGCATCTCCACATAGTCATTTTTCGTTGAGACTAGTTTGTGATGGCGTCTTTTTCCCCATTTCCAAGAATGTGGTGTGCCGTATCCTCCATTCCCTCTCCGAAGCTCCATGTACTTACTCTATATGGTAGTCGTCACTATCATAGTCACACAGCATCTGCAGCTGCTCTGGGGGGGAATGCCAATTGAAAAGGATATGGATGTGTTGCACTTCGGCCCAAAAAGAAATTGCATTAATCAACTCATACCTCAGCTTCCTTAGCAGCAGTATATTGGCTACACAGGGCAGGGAGTCTCGCTTCGAGCTTTCATGAGCTTGAAGTGTTACAGACTGGCCAGCAGTTTCAAGCGTTATCTTCTACATACTACTCCGTACAATACTCTCGGTGACAGTTTTAGAACAAGGATCACAAATGACAGCCACAAAATGTCAGTCATTTTTGATACGAACTTCAAAAGTTAGAAATAGCACTAGGGTGAGTCTAATGAAGCTCAATATGGTTTTAATAACTCTCAATCTAACGATGTTGCAGTGGCGGGCGTTTTGAATAAATTGCTGGCCCTTGCGCCAATAGGCACAATACGACTAGCCTATTCTTACGGAACAATCTCCCGGCCAGATTAACATATAGTAATACTACTCCGTGTTATCTCAAACGAAATGCCTCGCCAACCTATCACTTGTCTATCAATCATTATTTAATCATGATTGTCAACCTTGCGTACCGAAGTGTATAGCGAATGTGCCATATGCACCAAAGATGCATATGTCACGGTGGCGTGTCTAATGGAAACGACCAAGCGATGTAGTGAGCGCCAATTTTGGAGTAATGTGCAAGTGATGCTCAGAGATATGCGTGATATGAAGTTCATAGCAAATACATGGCATCATATCATTACCGATTGCTCTACTATTATCGACCAAAATATGTACTTCTTATTGTTGATCTTCTATAGGTAATGTAGAGTAGATATTTGTTATGCATAGTATAATTTGCCATATGCCCACCTATGAGATCAGGTTGGAATCCATGATGTCTCAGTCTCTTGCTCATTAGATTACTATCTTTTGTATCTAAAAATAACTATAACCTAGAAAAACTCCTATAACAGCAGTTAATGAAAGCTGCCTTTACGGGGTGGACATCAAGTAAACGTATTTCAATAGCTTGCTGCCCAAGCTTACCCTACAGCACCACCACCAGGAGACGGCGCAACGCCTGCCACGCTTCTATAGGAACGCATATGGAGTACGTATATATAGATTAGCAGTAAGAAACACAACGACATGTATAGTGCGCTATTTTGTTCTTTCGCCTTTTGATATTTTTGCTGTGAAAACTCCGTCTATTGCCGATGGCGCTATCCAATCATGTGATCTTCCTCTAGGCGCCCGAGCCTCGGTGATCAATGATGTCTTATTATCATCGAGTTTCGCCGACAACTCATATATAGATAGAGCTTTATTTAATTAAATCAACATTTCGATACATAGAAAGATTCAAGTACTCATCTTCAAATATTGAGAGCGCCAAAAAACATCAACAAACAAACAGACAAACAAGCAAGCAAGCAAGCGAGCAAGCAAATCATGCCCTCCAAGGTCTCCCCCCTCACCAATGTCAAAGCCCTCCTGTTCGACATCTTCGGCACTGTCGTCGACTGGCGTACCTCCGTCACCGAAGAAGTATCCCTCCGCACTTTCCGCAAGCTCTCATCTCAAGATCTCTCATCTACTCTAAAAGCTCGGCTGGAAAGCCTCACCCAGTCTGATTGGGACAGCTTCATACAAGAGTGGCGCAACTCATATATTGCATTCGCGACATCTTTCAACCCCGAAACAGACGCCTGGAAGAGTGTTGATCAGCATCACCATGACAGTCTCATTGAGCTCCTCAAGAAGTGGGACCTCGAAGGATTGTTCACAGATGCTGAGGTCGAAAGCCTAAGTTTGGTCTGGCATAGACTTACCCCATGGTCTGATTCTCCCGGTGGCATCGCGGAACTGAACCGTAGATATACCACCGGCACGCTGTCAAATGGAAACACTAGCCTCCTGCGTGATTTGAATGATTTTGGAAACCTGCCCTTTCATAAGATCTTCTCTGCAGAGACTTTCAAGGTTTACAAGCCTAACCCAGCTACGTATCTCGGTGCTGTGCAGGCACTTGGGCTGCAGCCGGAGGAGGTAGCTTTGGTGGCGACTCACTTGGGGGATCTAGATGCCGCGAGGAGATGTGGCCTTCGGACAATTTATATCGAGAGAGATAGGGAAGAGACATGGGGGCAGAACGACGAGATATATTTGGAGGCGAAGACGTGGGTTGACTTGTGGGTTACTGAGGCGGAAGAGGGGTTATTGACGGTTGCCAAGAAGTTATCTGAATTAGAATAATGAGAGGACTAAGATTCTTTGTAGATCTGATTGTTATTGCTCGTACTCGACTTGAGAGAGAGTCGGAACAGGCTGGGTGATGAGCTATGGAGTTTTTTATATTTACTTTATATATTCATGAAGGTAATATACTTACTACGATTCCACCGAGATGAATAAAAGGCAAATCATCTACTGATTTGGAAGTATGCTGGTAGGTAGACACTGTTTTTATTCACAAATCTCTCTCTCTCTCTCTCTCTCTCTCTCTCACACACACACACACACTCTCTCTCTCCCTCTCTCTATATATATCTATATATATATATATATATAAAGAAATAAACATAATCGTCTTGAAGACTTGCCTTACATTTGATAGCACTACTAAGTATTATGCAAGTAGAACACCATAATGGGGATATAACCATCAAGTTCAAGGTTTCGAGATAGACGTGGAAACATTACTTAGGCCTAGGTTCTTTAATATACAATAATATATTCAACGATATACACTTACAGCTCTTTACATACAAATAGTGTCATTTTATACGCGAGAACCTATGCTACAAAGCTAAAAAGATTCAGCGCAGCTTTGGTTTATTAAGTGCCACAAGGACAGCAAAAGTTCAGCAAGCCACAATTCTTTCAGCTTTCATGAAAATTAGTCTGGTTCTGCATGCTAAGCCGAAGTCCCTGCGTCCTAACATCAAAGGGTGCATTGGAATTTTTTCCATTGGCAGTTATCTTGATAGTATTTCTACAACCTATCCGTTTCTGAGCTGAGGCCGAGGCTCAAGAGAGGGTTTCATCTTATCTTCAACCCCCCATGCGGGAGTTCCCGAGGCTACATGATATGATCTTTGATCTATGGGGCTGAAATAGGCAGGGTATAAGGGCGGATACCATAGCCGATTCAGCTGAGTCAAATGTGACTCCAGGCCAACTCTGCAAGCGCCATGGATGGGTACTACTACTACTTATAAGTCTTCTTTATATCAAGTGTGTGTGATACAAGATTACGAGTCGCTCCATTGGATGGTTCGCTGCAATGAGACATGCATTTTGTGATACATCATGATGTGCAGATATATCCTATCCTCTTCTATGCCTCTATATCAAGAAAGGTGAAAGAAGCGAAAAAGGTGTGGTCCGGACATACTACAACCAAAGTCTATTGGTCACTCCAAGGCAGCTGACGGCATGAGAAGACGTCCTTAGGTCAGGACAGCATACTTGTACATGTACGGTAATGAATGATTGTAGTAAGTAGTAGTAGTTTGCCCCGAATTTGCCGAGTTAGACGAACCTGGCTTTCGGGAATCTTCTACACGCGGGTAAGCACCCACCTGCGTTCCGGTATGCAAGAAAGACGGGGGATGTCCATGGCCTTTAGCTCAATATCACACCGACAGGCCCGATTCTCCATAGGTTGCGCGCCGATGGATTTACACGGGAAAGGAAACATGTCCGCGCCTTTGACCGAACGACATGCTGGCCCCGCGTAGGCGTAGTACTGTACTATAGTATACTCATAAGCAAAATGATGTATGCTTTATACGAAGTACATTGCATGTATCTTACAAAGTCAGTGTGTCTTTGAGTATGAGTTATGATGCTGACGACTGAAAAAGAGACGAGGGAAAAAAAAAGAAGAGGCCGTTGATAGTTGAAGAACCATGTCGTATGTAAGCGCGTTTGGTTGGCAATATTTGCTTTCCCCCTATAAGCGAGGTGATGCAGGATGAACTTCAACATGAGTGAGGCTATGCAAATCTGACTGGCATCTATATATATGCTTCTATTTGTATGTATGTATTAGATAGTGAAGAGTAAGCATGGCAAAGCATGGCAAAGCATGGCAAAGCATGGCAAAGCATGGCAAGGAAAACTAATACTGCTGCCAATACTACTCCTGTACGTTTTGTACTTCGTATTACAGGTCGTAAATGCAGGGCCGTAATAGCTACTTGTAGAGCATTATGATACTACTCGTCGTTCTACCCAAGGTTTTGTACTCCGAATCGGGATTCGGGGCTCGGCCTTGTTGAACGGATGCAGTTTGCGGCATGCAGCTGTCGATCACTCACCCATCCCCTCATCAGTAAGACCAGGCCAACTGAGAGTTGCTGCCGCCTCCCGCGGACAAAGGAGAGATGCAGCAACGCTTTGTCCTCCTAACCAGCTTAGGCGCATTTTTGAAGTAACGGAATCTAACCTTGATTCAATGCCCTTACTCGTACGGAGGTACGGAGTACTACTATGGAGTAATAATAATACTTCCGTACTAAAGTATTGCATGGAGTAAGTCTGAACTAGCGCGCTGCATCATCATCATCATCATCACTGGTGCTATTATAGGATAGGATATGATCTTATTGAGCCTTGCGCTTAGATAAAAAGCACACAGGTACATATAAGTAATAATAGCTAGTCTGTGTAAGAGGCTGACGAATGTAGAGCAGGGAACGCCGCAGCTGTCATCTCACAAGAGAGGCAGGCAATATACTAATTATGGAAGGATTTGAAGAGGAGATGGCATTCTCAGCTTACTGCTTGTACTATACATGTACAGTTATGTATGCTGTGGGTTCGTGCTTGGTGAGCCCCCCCGTTCGCGTCCGCCGCAGCGGCCATGTGCATAAATATGCGATACAAGTACGAGTTGATTCGTATACTCTAATAGTACAACACGTCAGCAGAAGCGTCGGTGTTGAAGTAGGAATATACTTGTATGCCGATGCCAGACAGGCTTCCCGAAACAGCTGCCTCAACGGTCTGTAGTATGAGAATTGGCCTAAAGGACACACACCACACACACACATATACACACACACATACACACACACACACTATGTCTATCTTTCTCTGTTTGTCTCTACTCTCTCTTAGCCTCTATCCGCGGAGGCTGGCATTGATGGATTTTGTCTTAGTCTGGAATATAATTGGGGGCAAACAGTAAAAGCATCAGGCCATTGATGTAGTGGTCCTTGTACGTACGTCAAATAGCGGCACGTCTGTACTGGGATCTCAGGATTTCCAACAACAGCTAGGTAAGTTCAAGCAAGTATGAAGGAAGTATGGAGTACGAAGCAGTGCTACTATTTCGTACTCCGTACGACTAGTTAGTAACCTGATAGTGCTGGCCACTCCCTCAATGAGCAGCCGAGAGCTTTGTATCTGGCAGTCTCGACCGCTAGCTAGCTGGACCAGCGTTGCAGATCGATAGATTTTTAGAGGCTCGCTGGTCAATGCTGCAGACGTGCCTCCGCTTGTTGGGGGAGGGCGGATTTGGCTGGCATCAAACGGCGTCTCTTCCGTAATCGCTCCACGCTACGGATGCAGTATCAATTTTTTTTTTTAATTTTTTTTTTTGGCGCCGGTACGAAGTACAGGCAGTATGCACCACCAGAGTTCAAGTGAGTTCGTTGAGCAAGGGGTAGATCGCTATGTACGTGGTACGTTATTAACTCCGTCTCTACTACGAGTATTCGTAGATGTACCTACATTCAGTTCGTCAGCTGTGCTAGACATGGAAAAGCTCAGGGATTTCGGGTTGCCTCGGCAGAATAAGTCCGTTTCGCACAAACAGCTTTGCAGTATTTCAGCTGTGCATTGCCATTGTCTGATGTTTGATGTTTGCAAAGGCGAGAGAGCTGAGCGCGCTTCAACCAAGAGACCAAAGAGCTGGCTGGATTTAACCCCCGCAGGCTGGCACATGCCGTGCTCGTGTGATAGCCAGACCATTGCTTTGGTCTATATCGTGAAAAAAAGGTTCCGACTGGTTCGGTTGATCTGGTGGTTTAGAGGCCCTATTTGGCGTCGATAGCTGAACGCCGGTCCCATGCCACGGCCCATTCATTTGCCGGCTACTGGCTGAGATTATATTTTAGGTAGATCCAAAGCTTTTAGCCACATTGGTTGGGCAGCACTATTCTAAGGGATTTCAAGCGCTTTTTCATGTCTTCATACCTGTGTGTTGGTCTGTCTTGACGAGGAATATACGGAATATTTTGCCGTGATATTGGGGAGGGAGGGAGGGGGGGGGAGAGAAAGAGAGATAGAGAGCTTCGCAAAGCACTTGGGCGGCTGGGAGAGGCAAGGTACCTCTACTCCTGTGACGAGCTCACAATACAAGTACTACATGTACGAACTGCGTGTAAGAATCACTATCACTTTTATGGAGTACGGAGTACCAGTAGTTGCATGTATGTACCTGTTGGGCAGTGCCACCTGGAGCTAATGCGATCAATGGATAAACCTCAGCTATTATCAAAAGTATCAGGTACCTTAGGTGTCTATCTCGGGTACTGGAGTATAAACTGGCTGTATGTACCTTGGGTAGAGTTGGTGCTAGCATCTAGCACTCACGACTTGTATTCCCTTGATGTCTCTGTTTCGCTTATACTTGTAATTACATGATTTTATCTAATTTACTCTGTACATCTTGTCCACGAGCTTGTGCTCAGCGTAGGAGAGCCAAGTAAAGTTGGGAATATCAACTTAGGTACCTCGGTACCATACATTAGTGCTTCAAGTACATTTATGTTGCTGCGCTGAGCCTTCGCTATGCTACTAGCGTCCGCAGATAGCAACAAGATACCTCTCTACTCCGTAGTAAGCAATTGGATGCGCCCTAGACGCTTTGCTCGCAGCCACAAGCCAGCTTTCTCTCTCTCTCTCTCTCTCTCTCTCTCACACACACACACACACACACACACACACACACACACACACACACACACACACACACACACACACACACACACACACACACACACACACACACACACACACACACACATGGAGCATATTATCTTGTTCCTTGACGCGACAACCCTGTACTGGCTGAGCTTGAGAGGCAGTTCTTGTGTGATACGATACCGGCGGACGCAGACGGGACACCAGCCACCCCGCCCAAGCGCATGAGAAAATAGGGGACCATTGGACGAGGAGATATCCCCCGTACAAAGCACTACTACTATTTCGGAATGCCCTGTAATACAGGTACTGGAGTACGAGAGAGCGCTCTAACCTGGTTGGCTGAGTTTGCGCCTCCACTGTCCAGAAGGGGGGTCGGAGTCTGTTCCCGCTGGTCTCTGGGCCGATTTACAGTAGGTACTTCATGCTGTAGTTGGCCTGCCTAGCTAGGTACTCCTTGTAGCTACCGCTGTATGTACGGAGTAACTGCTCTACTGCTTTTCAAGCACAGACACCGCAGATAGCAAAATTGACATCAATTCAATGCCCACATGACTCCATATCTACCTCTTTAATATTTTGCCCTGGAGCTTTCAGCAATTGCTTTTATTACAGGAATAAGGTACTTTTGATATTTATCCAAGTAATGCAGTTACTCAACTGCTACCTTGCTTCATATAGTACCTTAAGGTACAAGTAGGCATGTAGTTATTTATCACATCCCCCTACGGAGTACATAGGTAAGGTACCTACCATGCATGCATACTACCTATACAAGAACGTACATACATGTACATACGCACTCTTGTGCTACCTGCGAACGACTTCACAAGTTACAGTACTTTAGTAGGTAGTCTAGCATCTCTCTCCCCTCTTAATAAACCGTTCCCGTACCGCTGGCCCATCAACCGTTACCTATTAGCTTAGTACCTCCTACTACTGCGGTACTGCTTTGACTTGAACTACGAGTAAAC
>JACBYL010000930.1:0-34397 GCA_015266385.1 Trichoderma oligosporum
GTCCGTGTACTAGCAGTACATAATAGCCGCCTAGCAGTAGCTTAGCAGTAGCTCAGCAGTAGTTCCAGCATTAGCCGGCTTGTGAATTGAAGGAGGGGGGGGAGGGGCTTCAGGGCTGGAGGGGCCGATAGGGCACAGTGCAGACCTTTTTATTAACTACAAGTACGGAGTATGGAGTAGGTATTATTACCTTTATTTTACGGAGTAAAGTTACTTGATTCTTCAATTCCCCGCAGAGTACTTGTAAGACAAGAGTTTGAGGGCCATGATTTGGTCCAGGCTTTCGATTCTAGCGCCTCAGCGGGGAACAAAAGATGGAGCCTGAACCTGAAGCGGCTTTTGTTTGTAGTTAGTCTTCGTCACAGACTCGCTGAGACGTTACCACATAGGCAGTACACAGTGAGGGATGGATGTTGAAGTTTTTTGATAGGATTTGGAGGATGAGTTGCGGATGACGTGGGCTGAGGAGTGCATATTATATATTATATATTGTATTTGACGTCGTGGGAGAGGGGGGGGGGGGGGAAGGATGGTTTTGGTGGGCGAGTTGGAATATCCTTTTGCTGACTGCCGATTTTGCTTACTTGCCTGGAATTTATAGAGTTGCTGTTGTATTTCTTTTTTTCGTTCTGGCTTTGGCTTTTTCAATCTCTTCTCCAGGTTCGTCTTTTTATCTTATTTCATAATTTCATTTGTTTATTTGGGCTTTTCCCCCTACTGCAGGTCGATGTGAGTTTTTAGTGGACTGTGAACCTGACCAGCCAGTGACGCGCACTGAAGGCTGCCTTAGTGCCATGTGTTCATCTCATTTTAACTCCGTAGTTTTGCCCTCCCTCCCTCTCTGTTCTTCCTGTACTTATCAGATCTCAGATCTTGTTATGCAGGCCTGGGCTTGAGCTTGCTTTAGTACAAACTACATGTACTACTTTTGTAGTGCTTCGCATTTAATGCTAAGCATCCATGCTTCAGTCCTATAGCTCACATACAAGCTACTCCGTACTCCATGCTCAGGTTCCTCTACTCTACTATAATGGCGTAAGCTTTTACCCATCTTTGACCAGCATACAAGGCAGACCTGACACTTTGCATTCTAGAAAGAAGATCCTATCAGTTGACTGACTGATATTCTACGGAGTACTGTAGGATTAAAGAAATCTCCTCCGACTGCACGCTCGCAATACATTCCTTCTTGGGGCATCCCAGCCGCAAAAAAAAAAAAAAAAACAAAAAAAAAAAAAAAAAGCCGCTGCACGGACCAACCTGAATGAAACACTGTGCTGTTCTTCCTAATAAAGCCTAAAAGCCCTTTGAGCGGAGAAAGTGACAATATCAGACTTAACTGTCTGTCATATGCCGATTATTGTATTGTTTTGTCACTTAAGCCCAGTATTTTCTTCTTGCTGCATAGGCGACTTTGCTACCGAATGGTGGGTTTCAGCACAAGGATTTGTTGAGCAGCCGTTGTTGTATAAAATCAAGTTTTGTTTCCTTCTCCTTTTTCTCTTGTATTCAAGTCTGATGGCAGGCCTCGGACAAATCTTTGACTTTCCGATTTAGATCTACTCTGTAGAGATCTGGTTTCTTTGATGTAACGATAAGGTATTGCTACCTGTTGATAGGTAGGTAGGTAGGTAGGTAGCTATGGCCTGCCCCAGCTGAGCTTCATCAGATACAAGGTCTAATGGGAGATGGAGATCCGTCTTGCGCAGATTGCTCTACGAATCAGATACCGTTATAGGGCAACTCCCGCACGCATACCGTTAATACTACTTACTACCCAAGTGCAAACTTTCCATTCTCTCAATTCCATAAATAATAATAGAGGGCCGCGGGCATTTGAGTGAGTTTAGTTTAGTAAATCATGAAGTACGGAGTACAATCGGCTTACTTGTTGTTTTTGATCGTGTGCGTCGTATTGTTGATCAGCTCGGCTGACAATAAAGGGATGGATGATGGATCTGGTGACTATCTTTACAAACTGCAACTCTGTAGACGCTCCCGTCAGCCACCAACATGTGTGGTCAGTCATATGAGACGGTGTTACATTTTGGCGATTGCATACGAGTACTTATTACAGGTACCTTGGCTACTTCGGTACCTTCTTTCACGGAGCATTTCCCCAACTCCACACTTTGAATTATTCCGAATTATTCCGTACAATTATTCCGGCAACTCCTTGCTGGAGAAGACAAAAAGCCCCCCCCTGAATGGCAGTTGCAGCTAGGTTGTCAAGCGGTTACATACACTAAAAGCCGGCACTGCATCACTATAAAATTGATCCTTGTTCAGCTGGACTGTCTGTCACTTTTCCAACAAAGAAAAAAGAGAAAAGCCGGGCCACTTGACCTTGTAGCGCAAACGTCGATTGGCTGGGTACATGTACTCCGTACTTGTACAGTAAATAAATTCTCGGCTTCAACCTGCCTTCGGCAGACCGCCCGGAATTTCCACAATATGAGCTGTAATATCCCGGATCGCTTCATTATATCCGCGATAGACGGCCAATTTCGTCTAAAACGCCACACAGTTTCATGGTGAATTCTAGGTCAAATTTTAGCACGGGGCGTACTCTGTACTTCATCTCCTGCGCAAGCAAGCTCGCCCGCACCTCGATAACACCGAGATTCAGTTTCCAAGTTGCCTGTCGTCCCCTGAGCGCCATCTTAGCTACAACACGAGTTACTTTGGGCGGATGGTAGTATCGAGCGAAATCACTGTCAACTAATTGCTGTTTGAAACTGTCATGAGGCTTATTTGGTATGTCATCGTGTCAAAAGTTGTAATCACTCTAGGAGGAATATACGAAAATATGCCTATTCGTAATGAAGAAGTAGTACTTGTTGGATTAGAGCCAACCATGAATAGGAATTGTGAATCAGGCAACAATAGGGGGTAAATTGAATGGCTAGTATGGGTGGCTGCAGTAGCACTCCTACTCTACTCCGTAAGTGTCGATAGATATTGACTAAAAATGAACTTCACCATTCCAAGTCCCAACTTCCTATAGGATGGACTTAGTGCAACTACTAGGTAACTAACTAGTTGTCTTGCCAGAATAGCCCGTTCTTCTAAGAGGGCTTGCATTGTGTTTACCGACCGTTAACGATGAGGGCTGCCCTCATGATAAGAATCACCCGCTGATGCACTTTAGGACTTGGGGAAAGAACATCAGTTCTGTACAACTCAGCTTTTTTTTTTTTACGACTGATTGTAAGTCATAGGACTTTATACTTCTACTCTGAACTAGATCCTATAGGTATTGGAGAGACGCCTCTTAATGAAGCATGTATAGCGAAGAAGCTTGCTGGTTGATCGCATTGGTGAAGGGTGTCACTAACTGGAACTAAAGTGTTGATGTCTGTTTCAAAAAGAATAAATATGGCCGGATGATTAAATTTGATGGTACAGCCTCCCCATATATAGGAGAACAAGATAATAGAGTACCAATAAATTTCCCTCTCATTCAGCATAAATATCCAATCACCTATAGAGAGGTACTCTGTCTTTTTATTAAAGTTATCTACGAAATCCCATATTTTAATTAATAATCTTCGCCCCAAAACTAGACTAAACGAAGGCGATGAAACGGCTAGCAGCAATCTAGGTAGTTAATGTAGTTACTCCGTGTCTACGTGTATACATGTAAATGCGCTTTTTACTTATACTGCTACAAGTCAACATTAACTTACAACGGCGCAACGCTTTTAGGAGGGAGCTCCGCAGAGTTTTGACAGAAGCAGGTCATAATAAGGCAGAAGCGTTAGCAGTGTACGAATGACGAAGCTTGAGTCTACTCGAGGGCCATCTCGTTAAACACTAAAGGTTGACAATTCATTCATGAGTTTAGTGTGGCCTAAAGCGGGAGGCCGCGCTTGTCATAACCGCCACTCCTCTTCACAACTCGCTATGCATTCGAACTTGTTCCAAAGGGGCTTTTGATCCTTTAAATACTCGATAAATGACCCAAGTAACTGTTCGACCCAGAATAAAGATGGATGAAGCTCTTCAATATATACTAGTGGTGTCTAATACGGAACTCCGTGGGCCCTCTTTCATGTAGTAAACGGCGCAATACCGAAGACTGGGAGTAGGTATCGAAGATGGTCTGGGAATCAAGTTCCTTGAGATCTCTAACGATGCATGCGCTTACATAAAAAATAAACCCTATCGTGCATTGAGTATCCTGCATGATCATGTCTGCAGCTGGTCTTGAGTGCGCTGGCCTCAAGTATCGATCCATACATGGGTTTAGAGGAGGGTGGTATATTGCACGCAGTCCTCAGGCAGCGCTTGGTTTGAAGATTTAAAATAGACACGGCGAAACCTTGGAGTTTCTCACCAGCTGGCTGATGAGAAATCTACTACTGCCTGTCTTGTGGAGCGAACACTCATATATAACACTTAAATGCAGCTGTAGAGCTCCAATTGCTATCGGCACGAGGTGAACTGATTGAACAAAATATTTTCGACTATGACAGGCAGTAGTTGTCAGTATTGATAACCTTCAAAGCGCACAAGACTCTGTTGATGCAAGAGCGCGGATAATCATTCATGAAGATGCGAGATTGTCAAATGCGACACTGGCCGGATTACAGAGTATCTGAAATTGTTTTTTCTAATTAATATACAAAACAGATATTCTTAATTATAAAGGACCGTAATCTTGTTGATATGTTATTGTTGTAAGTACTTATAGTTATTAGTTCTAGCATTTGGTTCGTTTTGAGGTAGCTACGAAGCTTCACCATTCCGAATTCATGTTAGATATTCTGCGGGAATATGTCAAGTATCTTGGAGATGATGATTAGATTATTTAGCTAGTACTATCTCTCTCTTGATAGTTCAATTGCGAGTTAATCAAGGCGGGTAGGCCCTCCTTATCCTCTTTATCTCAGTCATCGTGAATGCTTCTTGTATACGACGCTATACCGCAGCAATAAGAAACGTGTTCAATAAGCTGCAGCCAAGTACTCCATTTGGAAAGATGTAAAATTTTGTAAGGTAATGAGGAGAGAATCAAGATTTTGCGTCAACTAGAGGTAGTCATCGAAAAATAAAGGATGCATGTTTAAACAGATACTCTATTCTCCATAGCTGTAGCTCATAACATCATAATTTTAATGATATAAGGTTGACTAGCCTACATGTATGTAATATCCCTATGGACCCTATTTTATCTTTTAACGGCCCCAGAGTTAGAATCGCATTAACGACTAAAGTCGACGAGTTGTGCGCTTAGAAATACGCCACAGATAAGCCATTTGACGTTAACGGGATTATGTGAATATATAAATTCGTTGTCTCTCTAAACGAGACCACTTTCAGGGAACATATCACAATAAAAGCCGCTTGCTTAGAATAAATCCAAGTCTAAGATGCTCTTGAGTATCCAAGTCTAAGATGCTATTGAGTTATGAAGTTTTCAGATACGACCCAAGACGGTGCAATACAATTTCTATAATTGCCTTATATGGACATTGTTTCGGTGATATAGTGTTCTTAGGGATTAGTGTGAATCGCACTTCCTAGTTTAACTCCAAGCCAAGATATACACATCTTAGGTTTCCAGACAGGACAAGAGCTACTGACTTCATCTTAATTGATAAATGTTTCTAGTACTCTGTACGGAGTAAGCTGAAGCTAATTGATCTCTTGAGATTTAAGCTCTTACATACCTAGAGAAATACCCCGCGCTAACCTTAGCCCTTGTTTAAACCATTATCTTTTTAAGAGTCTTTGCTATGGAGTTGGCACAACACGCATTCGTTAATCGCACAATACTTACGTAAGCAGACCAATTAAAATTGATTATGATATAAAACCCGCTTTTTCCAATGTCAATTTGCGTGTGAATAATAAAAGAAAATACTGTATGCTTATATAAGCCAAATTCAACAAGCTTATATAAGTCAATTTAGTCCAATAGCGCCACCTCGCTATTTCCTTTAGCCTTTTCCCCTTCTCTCCTTCCTTCCTTCCTTCCTTACATAACCTCTCAACCGACGTTTTCCGTCCTTTTTACTGACTTCCTGCCGACCTTCTTCCGATCTTATTGATAAACCTGCCAATAAACCTCATTATTAATCAACCTCGGCTTGCAATAATAACGCCGCACGCTCGTTTTTAAAACCCCGGTGCCGAATACTTCCTTTTTGGTAAGGTACTCAAGCCGAGGTGGTTAATAATCAGGTTTATCGGCTGGCTTATCGGTGCGTCGGCAGAAGGTCGGCAGGAAGATTGGAAGAAGATCGGCAGGAAAGTTAGTTATGTAGGAAGGAGTGAAAAGGCTGAAGGAAATAGCGGGGCGGCACAAAAAGGCGGTGAGTGCTAGCCATGTGTGTGTATTGAAGTGAATTGGCTTATATAAGCATTCTGGTTTATATAAGCAAAAGCTACATACTGTGTAGTAAAAACAATTACGCTAGCCTTGTTAAGCCTAGCGCTTACGTAAGTGTTGTGCGATTAACGAATGCGTTCAAGAGTCTTGCTAGTGGCATAACCACTAGCAAGACTCTTTTTTAATTATGTTTTCTTACTCTATAGCAATACTGCCATTAATACAGGCCTTATCAATACACTGCTTTAATCATTCGCTATTCTGTTATTTCTTCTTTCTTAGAGATATTAGAGTAAATTTCGTGTTTTCTCTGATTTTAAGACATTAAGTTGCCGTTCAAACCTTAACTTCAAGGTAGCTTCAACTTTAAAGAATTCGAGATGTGATAGTAACGGGGCTGAGGCGACAACCTCACGTCAGCCGAACGAAGTCGCGGTATGTCGGCCAACAAATAGAATCGGAAAGATTTGCTTAAAGGGGGACGCACTAGCCGGATTCACACCGACTGTCTTCACTTCCGAAGCCTGGCGTGAGGGGGGGCTGAGAGAATCCAGCATGAACAGAGAAATGATATTCTACTGAAAGCACAATGTATATAAAGGCTGGATAGCTCGACGTAGAACCTCGTCGGTCGCAGCATCACTTCTTTAAATCTGGTTCTGCTTTCACTATCCATAGCACACTCAGATATTTCGTTACTGCAACAATCGAAAATGTCCACTCAAGACAAGGCACCTCACATCATCATAATTGGGTCAGGATGCACTGGCCTTTTTATAGCTCAAGCCCTCAAAAAGGTACAGAGACAATTCCCTTCCTTGACACAGCCTGTGCGGTTACAATTACTGAAATTCATCTCTTGTGGTAAAGAGAGGGATATCCTTCTCTATACATGATAAAACAAATCCGGCGGACCGACATCGAGACTGGAGCATGACCCTGTTCTGGTCTTTTACATACTTTCCGCAACTGCTCCCTGATTCTCTCCAGGCCCGTTTCCACGAGGCACAAACCAATCCGTTCCATCGCGCGAGCGAAAATGAGGAGCTAGTTATCAAGAATGCAGCGACCGGTGAAGTTTTGAAGCGGGTAAATTCGCCTTACTCACGAAGGGTACACAGGCAAGGCTTGAGGAAGCTATTACTTGATGGAATCGATGTTCAGGTATGAGCACTTGACTTTGCATCCGCACCGGACTTTGCAACTTGAGAACCAACGCATTAACACCCCGAGAAAGTACAATCATGAACTCGTGAACATTGAATACACGGCCGATGGTGTAATTGCTCACTTCAGTGATGGCACTTCAGAGGAAGGTCTCACTATTGTTGGTGCTGATGGCGGGCAGTCTTTTGTGAGACGCATGTTGCTTGGAGAACGCGCTGAGCCGGAGACATTTCCACAATATGAGATGGCGAATTTGAGTGTGAGATACACGCACGAACAAGGCAAATATATCGCGGAAAACATGGCACCACACGTGGACTATGGGGTCCATCCAAAAGGAATATTCTTTATCTTGCTTTGTAAGGATTGGCCGATGAAGCGGAATACTTAATGAAAACTAATAGCGTTCGTGATATAGTCTGCTCCGTCCTTGATGAACATGATTACTCTACATGGACATTCCATATGGTGATCACCTTTCCTAAAGACCTCCCTGGCATGCCATTCAAAGGCGAAAGCAATGCTAATCGGGTTCGAGTTCTCAAATCTCTTGCTGATGAATTTGCGGAGCCAAGGCGATCGGTCCTGAAGTGGATGCCGGATGACCAAGATGTTCCAAATGATACGCTCAAAATTTGGGCGCCCAGCCAGTGGGACAACCATGGAGGCCGGGTTACATTAGCAGGGGACGCAGCACATGCGATATCATTCCGTATGCCTGAATATAGCTCTTTACACTTACCTGGATGAGCAAAGGAATCTGCTAACTTGCTTTCAGATCGTGGACAGGGGATAAATAATGCGACGGCCGACTGCGCACATTTCGCCACCGCTATAGACAAAGTTGTCTCTGGAGAAAAGACGATCGCGAATGCAGTGAGTGAATATGAGGCAGAAGTCGTTGATCGGGGTATGCAGGAGGCAACTTTGTCACGGGAACAGACCATCGCTATTCATGACTGGGATCGCTTTGTGAATAGTCCGATCGTAAAACACGGGGGGAATGTTGCGGTCAAGAAATGAACCTTTGAAGCTGGAACAAGGGAAGCTGCCGCAGCTCAAGCAAGTTACTGAAGGAGTGATGGCATAGTTAAGAGTTTGCTTGTTATAGAATCCCTATGATACTGTTACGATCTGATATGGCTGATCCGCTATAAATAGTTGGTTTCTGGTTCCTAAGTCATAGTAATTGCTTCAAATGCTGTTATGGGTATAAGAGTTTACCGAGTTAGCGTGGCGGTAAGATAGTATGTAGCGGTTATCTCAGAGCATTGCGGCATAATCATAGATTTAAGTGTCATATAGTTTGTTATTTCATTCCAAAGCGAAGTGAATCGCAAGTATGTACCAACTTAATGATAAATAACATCATCGCTTCGGTTCATTAGATTTGGCACTCTGGCAAGTAGTAGCGCCCAATCCCCTCCTTCAGTTTGGCGTAGAGTTCTCTAATCCTTCGCAACAGGCCGTTTAGATTTACAGCCGGGTACATTGTCACACCCAAAAGATCGTCGTTAAGATGGGCTAAACAAATAGCTCTTTCTTTAGCCACTCATTGCCCAGGGCGCACAGGGTGCAAGAGTTGGTGAAGCTGATCTTTTATGCTAGGTACTAAATGAGCACATAAGTCTGAACTATCTGGATCCCCATTAACGCTCTCGCTGTCAAGATTGATGGCAAGTGTTACGCTCCAATATATAGACTGACTCATAAGCATTGGCCGACATCGTCACCCTAGGATATGCGGAGTACGGTGAATCCTTTCGCA
Source organism: Trichoderma oligosporum (assembly GCA_015266385.1). NCBI lineage: Eukaryota > Fungi > Ascomycota > Sordariomycetes > Hypocreales > Hypocreaceae > Trichoderma > Trichoderma oligosporum. Next base: position 9,273 of record JACBYL010000930.1, read on the forward strand.
GGGGCATCGGGCTCTGTATCTTTATTTCTTACTTCTTATAGCGGAGCAGTGTTGTTGTGGATTAGAATCTAGACCTTGGGTGACTATTTTGAGAAGGCAATGTCATCTATAAGTAATGTCACTCAGCTGCGAGGGTGCAGAGTTTCTTACGATCCACATATTATATTGAATTTAGGACTTATGAAGTCTTGTAACATTACCATCTCAACACTGCAGCCCAGTGTAACACTATTGCCTTATGTCTCATACTGACTCATGCTTACGATATTGATACGGACGGATAGGCTAGTAGGAAAACAAATCAACTGAGTCTTGTAACATTACCATCTCAACACTGCAGCCCAGTGTAACACTATTGCCTTATGTCTCATACTGACTCATGCTTACGATATTGATACGGACGGATAGGCTAGTAGGAAAACAAATCAACTGGGTAACCGGAAATTCTCTCTATTGCCAGTCGTATCAATACAAATATTCTTTTCCCCTTTATTTGTACCTGTAGTGTTGATGTCATGGATGTTTGGCCTATTTCGCTGCCGTGATACGTAAAAGCATTCGCCGGATGCTCTCTTCCTACATTTGTCACATGGCATCTCCTCATTGTAGCAAATTTTCTGCCTTTCACACCTCTCACTCACATACTTGAAATGTTTATCGTTAGGATCGCTTCTTGTTACTCCGCAGATATTCTCAACAAGGATCCACGCCGATAGGTTATTCATGTACTGCATTATTAAGGGAAATACTACGTTCCTAGGTAGGTAGTTAAACAATTACTACATGTACGATACCTAACTAATACCTACGCGCTCCTTAGGGGTTTAGACATAGTTGCTGTGTGCCGTTAGTGGCACTGTGTGAAGGGTCAGTTAGGTAGGCAGTCGTGATAGTAGTATTATTCCAAGACTAATTCTTGAGGAAGCAGAAGAGGACTATTGCTAACGCTATAGAAGAGAGGCTTATATAGCCAGTAGCTATGCCCTAGCGATGGCTTCGCTATCCTCCCCCTTCTAGAAGTCCGATACAGCTCCGAGGTCAAGGCCTGTTCCCGGGGCCAGACCACTGCCTGGTCCGGGCCCTCAATAGGCCGGCCGTCCTCCGGAGGCCAATTCTCCTAGGTGGACGGAGTATTCGGAGTAGCGTTTGGTGTTAATACCAACTCTATAATAATGCTAGCGTCCCCTATTTGGTGTGTAATTTCACATGCTTCCGAAATATGATGCTATTTTAACTCATTGAACCAATCCAACATTAGACTGGATATATTTTCAAGTATCATTAGAAAACTTCTTCATTTGGGCAGCACGAAACCTGTCGTACAGCATCTAGCAACCGTAATTACAATTATAACCCCGCAATGGAGTGACTCATTTCAACAACATACGGCCCTTTGCCCCTTGCTGAATTCATATTTGGCATTTTACTACATAATCCTTCATAAGAGGCTCGGCCTCCTGGTTCAGTCTTGAGCACCTTGAGACCAGCACAAAGCATCTTCTGACTCCGCAACTTTCGGCCACTATGGTTACTGAATACTGCCTTGACGACGTAATCAGCTCCTTCTTTGAATTAAACACAAGCGTAACAAGGCAGCAGTGCGATGAGTTCGCGCAAGCTCATGCAGATGGGCAGCCTAGCCCTGTGAAATTACAAGGAACATTCAGCTACACTGTGGCCGTGGGGACTACCAGAATCTTTCAATTTCGAGTGCACGATTCCAGCATTGACATGCATGTCATGAGTCTAGCCCAAGTGGTTCATCCGCAATTTGTGGGCACCTGTAAGTATCATGGCATTCTCGGTCAATCTCGACCCCTTCATATCTACGAGATGGAGTATCTCCCCGGCACCGCCTACATTTTGGCTCGCGATGCCTTTTCTGTACAGCCCTCCGATGCTGTACTCCGACAGCGGAACGCTGTGAAAGACTTATCAACGTACGTCATGGCCGTATTTACATTGTCATGTTTCAAGCAGCAGCTAATAGTCTTCTACACAGCTTCTTCGCGCAATCGTGGAGTGGAAAACAACAACTAAGCCCAGACAATAAGGCTACCCTACTCACTGAGTTTCAGTCCAAATTTGATCTTCTTGCTCGATTCCTACCGTCTCGATTTGCCTCCAACCTAAGACAAGTTCGCCAAAGCCTGCCATCCCTCTTCTCAGGGACGCTTCCTTTCGTCCTTAGCCATGAGGATTTAAGCGAGCTGAATATCTTGATAAATTCTGAAACGGGTAATATCACTGGAATTGTTGATTGGGCCGAAGCTAGGATTCTTCCATTCGGCTTTTCGTTGTGGGGGCTTGAGAATTTCCTTGGTTACATGGATTCTACGGGATGGTATTTCTATGAGAACTGCCGTGAACTAGAGATCCTTTTCTGGCAGGGTTTTCGGGAAAAGGCTGGCAATGTGTCGGAAGCTGACATGCAGCTCATTCTACACGCGAGGATGGCGGGCTTGTTCTGCCGGTATGGCTTACTTGTCCATGGCAAAGAGACCCAAGGCGTGGCGGCCGCGATGAACACAACGCGTTTTCTGTATCTAGATGCATTTTGTACAGCTAACATTTGAGGAACCACAACTGGGTCAAATCCATGTTGCGTGGTATACCGAACAATAAATAGCCACTCATGACTTCAATACTTAAGCGTAATATCACACCCCCATTAGATTATTAATTACTATAAATGAAGAGAATTCTAGCGATAATTGAACTAAGATAACCTACTAGATATATATTGATCCGATAATGTTATTTAGTGAGGTCACTGGATCACGCGTGATCTTTAATTGTTATAGAATAGGAATAAAGGGCTATTGTTACGGCGAAGCATTTTGATCAATATAGTTCTTATGGCAGTGGGACTCGTACATGTGCATAAAAGCTTTTCAATTTGAGTTACCTAAACTACTAATACTAGATCTTCGGTAATGACAGTCCTGAGATATATATCATGCTGAATATTTCCTCCTCGCCGCTACATAGATGCTTGGGCATGGATTTACCTGACTGGAAACGCTTAGTAAATGACGTCCTCAGCCCGAAGAATGTCCACAAGGGGCTCCTCCTTTCCGATTTTTCCACTCGTAAAAACTTGATGGGTATGCCTGACCGTCTGGGCGTGAGTTTGGGTACCTTTAAGTTCAGTCATACCTGGTCCTTTCAGGGCGAATCCGGTGAAGCGATAGAAAGTCCAAGTTTTCAAATCTCGAGCATCCAACATGACAGTACCGTTATCCTTAAGGATGAATTCACACATCATATCCGGAACTTCCTTTCCAAGCACTTCAAGTCCGAGGAGGTTCGTCAAATCATTAGCCTGAAGATACTCAATCAACTCTACAAAGAAAGCAGAGTCGATTCCTTCCAAGTTAGGCGTAGGCCCTTCACGATATTCATATGCTTGCATCTCTCCACTTTCTGTGAGCCTGAAAATATGCCCGTGGATGTCCGCAGGCGTTATATCAGCAATGCTAGTGGGCTTGGTCCAGCACCCGCGAAGAGACGTGAGAGCAGTGCCGAGCATGACGCTGCCTTCATCAAGCTGGAAGTGACCGTGAATGAGGTGTATTCCAAACCTGTCCTGCACGTTGAAGCGCTTGAAGAGATTTGCTAGCTTCTGAAGGTGAAATTCTTGCACAGCAGGCTGGTCACCGTCATCTGGAAGCAGATTATAACTAGATTTTTTTAAGCAAGGTCAGCATGGAAATCAGTCTCCATGTGCTTAAACTTACACTGCCGATGATAGCTTCAGATCCTCCATGGTAGGAGGAGTATGAAGTCCAGGAATGGTCGGGCCTTGAGTTATGACTGCCATGATAGGGAACAGTTTTTTTTTTGGTAACAATATGATTGACAAAGTTGAACTTGTGCAGTAAGGAATAACAAGATGGAGTTTAGAAGGTGTTGTTGAGGTGGTTGCTTCAAATTGAACAGACTCAGAACTCCTACGCTCTTAAATACTCCAGAATCATGGTGCTTATCAGCAAATCTCATCGTTTGAGTTAACTTAACAGCTTCACACGGCTAGTTGCCTGTTTGCTGTTGGATATAAGTCTCCAGTATGTTACTCTCGCGCCGCTTTGCATATACCTTACAGGCAAATATTGTGTTGGTTGTCGGCGTGGCTGGTCCAGGTGCGACTGCCCAGAGTACATTCAGTACTGAGCGCAGTGTAAGCTAGACACGGAGGGTACTTACGCGGTTATTAACAAAAAGAATTTGCGTGGCCCTACGGAGTGACTGCTCGTAGCAAGATAGAAGAAGGTCTATAGAATTCATCATAAGTCGTTGGTTGGCTTCAGATTTCCTTACCGGATTTCCTTACCTTGTCAGACGCTGTTGTTCTACGATTGAGTGGTACGGGAGACTTGAGCCTATACAAATCATGTTTCTAGCTCTCAGTTATAGGCACTATTTCCGCAAGTCAAATTGGTTTGTGTTCCAAGTGCCTCCCTCTTTAAGTCGAGGTTGGTGCACATGTCGCGGCGGCAAGCATATTCATGAGCTTGGCGAGATGCCACTTTTTACTTCATTTGGCCATGGTACCATCCTTTACAAGTGTCCCTAATTTTACTCACTTTTTATGCCCTCAAATCCTTGTCACTCCATAGGCGGCCTTTTACTTTCTGATCACTCTCTTTCCGCTTACCCGTCTGAGTCCTTGACTTTGAATTGGGGACCGGAGACTTTTATTTGTGTTCACCCGCAATTTGACCCACTCCTGAATGAATCATTTCGACGCCTCTTTCTTTACTCCGTGCCTAACGCGTTTGCTGAGAATACCTGAGGGAGAATTGCATATGATAGGATGTCTAGGATATCAATACTCAAGATAACTCTCTCAACAAGGAACAAAAACACGGATCTTAACACAGAGAACTCTTGCCAGTCTCGGCTGTTCTGCACTTGCTTCACGCCAGATGATACCTAACATTACCAACTTTTGTACAAAAGTTGATTATACAATATAGATAAATATTAGCATCGGGTTTTAAGCCACCTTTGTCTACAATATTGTTCCCCAGATAGCGCAATAAGGAGTTGCCTAAACGTCAGACGTGTCCTGCATTGGGCCGGCAGTGTGATGCCGAGACAGTTTACATTTGATTGAATGATTGTTATATGAGAACAGCCAGTACGACGTGAAGCCACTGGCTGGCTGCTAGTGAGCCAATAAATGGAATTAAATTGCGGTGAGGTACGTAGAATACCAGTGTCAATTGGTAGCAGCCCATTTCCGTTCGCTCCGGTAAAGTAATTTCATTAAAGACCCTCTTTGACGCAAACGCCCGACCTTAAGTCATCAGTAGCACCAATAAAGCTAAGGAGGAAGCCGACGGAGTTCCTATTTTCTGAGTTGCCGTCGCATCTAGGATCCGGGTTGAAAAAAACGATATTGCCGCCATCCGCGGCACTTCACTTATGGAGTCCTTGGTCAAAGTCAACCCATCAATTCAACCGTTACCTGAGAATACAAAATCTTCTAATAGAGTGACGAACAAAAACACATGTCAGATGACTATAAATGCTTTAGATACAAAAAATGCTACTGTTTAGTTCTTTTCTTAGAAACTAATGAAACTTATGATGGAGAGAGTGGTGTATTTCAGTATGACTTTGGAAAAACCATACAAGATCAGAGCTTTCATCCAACAGGATTCCTAAACCAGCCACCAAAAATTCTAAGGACAGCGGTAAGCGGGCTTGAAAGTCAATATGAGATGAAAGGCCACCACTTCCAAGAAAGAATTGATGATATCCTCAATAAAAATCAAAAGTTACAGAAAAAATATAAGCGACCGGACCCAGACACAGACAGATTGTATCAGAGCAAAGTTATTCATCCTTTAACCGATGATATAAGCTGCAGAATCACATGTGGCGATAATCCCATCTGCTCCTAAAACGTGGTGCCGATATATCTATCACAGATAATGACAATCAGACGCCATTACATAGGGCTTCAAGCAATGGGTGTTTTAAGATAGTCAAGCTCCTTCTTGAAAATGGCGCTGACAGAAAGATTGCCGATAACAACGGCTTCACGCCATCGGATCTTGCCTTACGCAATAGATACATTAAAGTGGTTGGCCTACTTTCTCAATAAATGCTACTGTACTCCGTATTATAGCCGTTTTACTGTCTTTACAAGATTAACGTAAATATATATTGCTGCTGCTGTATTCTCTGGCAGATCACATCATGAGATGTTATATTGCTCACTAACAGCTCAATTACTCTGCATTTATTTTGCTAGTTGGTTAGGCATAATAGGAAGCGTGTTAAATATTTATAAATGCTTCGTAACAAATTCTTTCCTTTTCTTCCAGTAATTGAGACATAGTCGCTGATGATTGGGGTAGTCAATGTAGGCTGTAAAAACATGTCGCAACGCGAAAAGATTCTTGTTAGAAGGATATCTGGTTTGTTGATAAATAAAAGATGTTGTTGAGAGAAAAGGAAGAACGTAATGGGGTGTCTATTCTATAGATGAAGATTTAATCCACCCATTCGTTTCGTCCTTTATGACCAACTGTTCAGCTTCCGCCTTTACTGGCCCTACGCAATTTACTACCAAAGCTATAAACAAAATATAATATAATCTCTTTCAATATAGCAGAGTACTGCCCGGTTGTGGAATTTATTCTTCAAAGGGTGGTGCTCTTTTTGCTTACTTGTCCTTCAGGATTCATATTAAGGTCCCTGTCTTTTTGATACCTCCTTGACATGTCGTAATTTTCTATAAATCCCGCGTACACTCTATTAGATCTTCTATATAATTATAAATGATTTTATGAGGAAAGATATACTTAAAGCCACTGCCTATACAAGTACATTAATTGGTTGGCTCTGTTTACTTCCGATGCTTATGCAAATTCTTACACTGCTAATATAACTAATATTAGTGTTGGAGATTCTTCAATCTTTAAGCGAAATTTGCGGCCGTTCTACAAACTTTCCCGCAGGAACTTGTTATTAAGTATTTTTAGAGCTTGATACTGCTAGCAGTAAATGCCGGGATTTCCACTTGGACAAAGAAACTACCACCAGAACTCCAACGTATCAAATCAACAGAATTAATCGCAGCCTTGAAATCTATTACAAGCTTAGGTGCTACAGCGTTACAGGACTCTTCCAGCCTTACGCAAAACGCTATTAATAGTCTCAGTTTTACCAATTCAAGATCCTATGATATGAGTGAAGAGCAGGTGTACCAAACAGATCCAACCTATATAGAGATGAAGCGTTGACTTCTATATATATCTAACCATTAACGAGACTACAAGATTTACAATGGTAGAAACCTATATCGCCTAGGTAAATTGAGGTTACTCCAAACCTGTTGAAAGCCCTGATCTCAACTCTATAGAGAATGTGCGGTCCTGGATGAAGACCTGGATTGATCAGAACTACGATACAGACTCTGGCGTGCCGCATAAGGCTACAATAATGATGTATCGACCGGGGTTGTCATATAGATAGTCATTATACCTAGCTTTCCTAGCTATTTACTAGTGGTTATCGGTAGCTTTACCTTTGCAAAAACAGCCAATCAAACGATATATCTGGGGCTTGTACTCCGTACTAATCTAAACACTACAACGTTCCTTGCGCACTAACCTATTCCGGATGGCACGCTATGGCTGTTAGAGGTACGAGGTACCTACAAGTATTATCTATGCATGAGTCATCTTGCCAGGGGCGGGGGGCTGGGATGCTTAGTAATAACTGGGCTTTGCCCACTTCTAATGTATAAATAGGGCGCCGCCTCTGTTTTTACACCATCCCTTTCCTGTACCCCCCACTCTCACACCATCCCACTCTACTTTTGTTATCTGCTCTGCCCTTTATTATTTCATTTTAACGAACAATATAACACAGGCTTGCTTCATTTGTTTAGAGTACTTTGCTGTAATTGCTCACAGTCACGGCGACACGCCTGGTTTGGCGACCGGCACCAAGCTACAGGCCTCTACTCGTCGACTACGGTCGGCGAAAGACCCTGGGTGTCGGCTTCAGGCATGCTAGAGGTCGAGTGGTGCGTGGCTGCGCAAGTACGCGAAGGCACTCTACGTCTGTAGCAGTCTGGCTATTCTTTATCTTTATTCTTACCTTAACATTCCGTTCACGATCCGAGAGCTAAGGCTGCTCTTGCTACTGCATACAAGCCTGGGCGGGTGGGATCCTAAGCTATATCTTAGGGGCCTTTCTTTTTCCTTTTATTGTCTCTATAATACTAACCAGATAGCTGCTTTTATTTATTTATTAACAACATGTCCGGCTTACACTCTCCCCCAGCTGCCTCACTAGAAGCAGCAACTGCAACCAACCCGAATACTCCGTGTTCAGATGAATCCGATGTTAGCGAGTATCTTCATCACATCCAGCCAACTTGGCCCAGCACAATCGACCGAACAAAAATAATCGCACGTGCTCACTGGCACCCTAACGAGAATTTAGATATCTCCCTGGATATACATTGGGCTAGGCAGTGCAGCGGTGCATTGTTTAAACTCCACACACGCCTACGCCTGCAAAACCAACGGTTTAGAAAAGCCTACATTTTTATTTATCCAGAACGAATAAATCAGCTTTCTTTTACTGCGCAGCCCGATTATATACCCTTTGGTCCCTCTACTATAGCCCTTACGTTTAAACTTAATAGACCACCCACTCTTATTCTCCCTGGAACAAATATTGATTTTACACAAGGAGCGGAAGATATAAAACGCTCTTTTCATAACCTTGTCCAACAAGCATGTTTTACTATCTATGCATTTCTTCCAAACAGAAGTCTTTCAACTGGGTGGTTGCAGCAATTCTGTAAAGACATCACAGAGCACAAGTTCACAACTCTTGCGCCACTCGCAAACGTGAAAAGTCTGTATCAAGGCCATGATAGTGAGGCGCAGGTGATTGAGGGAGACAGTCTGCTTAATCCTGTTCTTGACCAGGAGGATGCTAATGCTCCGGGACTCCCTCTCTATCAAGAGACAGACCCGAGTACTCTCCTGACACGTCCTAGTAAGTGAACAATTCAAATAATAATTTTGAACACACTGGTTTAGGTGCTAATTGTTTATTTAGCTAAGCGAAAAAGGTCTTGCGATGAGAGCTCTACGATTAGACAAACTGTTCAGGATGTTATAGCTGTGCAACCTCTTATTAAGAACGTTTTAGACGCAAAGCTTGGTGCCGATGAGCCTAAACTGGAAGATGTGTTTTCTGCCCGCGAGCGTAAACTGGAAGAGATGTTTTCTGCCCGCGAACGCAAGCTGGATGAGATGTTTTCTGCCCGCGAACGCAAGCTGGAAGAGATGTACTCCACCCGCGAACGTAAGCTAGAAGATATGCTATCTACTCATAAGCTTATGGTTAAAGAGATGCTATCTGCTCATATGCGAGAGGTTGAAGAGATAGAGGACGGTTTAACAAAGGAGATTGAAAATAAGATGAGTGTCGGGTTAGAGGAAGTACAGGAATCTGTACTAGAAAGAATTTCCTCAATACCCCTCCAAGCTAATATAACTTTCCCTCTTCATCCATACCTTTGAAATAGAAGATACTGTATATAATTATTAGTAAGCCTTGGTTTTTAGCCACTGGATGGTTGATTTCAATATCAATTATACTGAAGCTTGATTCTCTGAGAAATGTATATTGTCTTTGATGAATAGGTATATCCAATAGGTATATTACTTATAAGTTTAATATTATTCCTATATCTCATTCTTCATAATTACTTATTTACTAGCATTAAATGACGCTATTGAAGTCGGTTTAACTGGGTTGGATCGGTTATGTACTATAGCTTAAGGATAATTGAATGCAAAGAAAAACCAAAAAACCCAAGGGTTGGCATATGGAAGCTTATTCAGTGTGCAAAGGACCAGAGCTTTCACATCCTAGATTTGGCGGCGTCCTTGCCCCGAATTCTTTTCTTACAATCCGAGGGCTAAGGTTGCTTAGGCGTCATGTATGCCTCAAACTCTACGCACGCTTACTCCTTGAAAGCGCGCCTAGTACTTCTCAATATAGTTATTATAGGAATATTTATATTTATCTAGAACGGATAGATAGGCGTTTATGTGCTTGACGATCGAGAAAACGGTAAATAACGGGATAGGTGGTGTATGGGAGTCTATACCCTCAATGTCTATATAAGCCACTTTAACATTTCCTACTCATCTATTCTTTTGATATTGAAGGTATTGTTAATAATTTACTCATCAGCCTTATTTTTAGCCATTGGATGGTTTATTTCGATGTCGATTCAGGTCGCATTATACTTAAGCTTGACTCTCAGTGGAAAACGTCTATAGCATTCATGACCTTTGATGAATAGGTATATATCAACAGGTATATTATTTGGGAGCTTACTAATAGCATTACCATATTCCAATCTCCATGACTTCATATTTATTAACATTAATCAACGCTATTGACGTTACCGACCCCATATTGGCGTCGGGCGTATCGTATCTAGGAACCCCGTTTCACTTGGCTTGCTGGATCTAAATTCTGCTATCTTGTGAGCTTGAGGCCATAAGCTTTCAGCTATGGATGGCATCAGTTGAACCATCAATACGCCAGTAGTGTGAGATATGTTCAAACGTAGACAATTCAAGTTAGACCATGATTATGGCTTCTCTATGAAACAAATTACATAATCTACTACTTGTAAATGATGATTTCTATCTATGATGCTTGTTATATGTGGATATATAGACCAGAGCGTTATCACAGATGATGCGCTTCATATTCCCTGTCATAACACGTAGCAATCGAAGATCCTACATGAGGCGAAAAATATAAACCGACAACTCGTTCCCGTTGGCTACTCCGTCATCTATGTTGTTGGCTGTTCAGTAGATGTAGTATATAATAGCCACTTGTATGTTCTTAACACATTAAGTGTTGGAAAACAAATACAAAAAGGTATGAAAATCTATACAGGCATTGGCCTAAACAAAGCGGCATCAAAATCTATTCTACAACTTCATTACATAAAAATTGTTAATATACACTAGAAATATAATATAAGATCTATATACTTGCCAATTATACTCCCCTACCACATTCACTGTGGAGTTGTAATAGGACCAACATATACCACTGAGACATCAGCCAAATACCATGTATTGGGCGTTCTTGTGCCAGAAGTGAAGTCAATCTGCGCCTGACACCCGTTCAGTTGTTGTGAAACTTGTGAATTTGTTGCAGCGGGTGTGTTGAAGTTGGTTGTGCTAATCAAGTACGAATTCTCTCCCTTCGTTGCCTGGCTTAGATTCGCCTGTCCCAAAGTGTACGAGCCGCAGGCAATCGCGGCTTTGAGGTGACTAGTCCAGGTTGAATCTGGCGAGGTGTTTGCAATGCTGAAAGAGAGGGTGTATGTAGAACTTCCTTGGACGGCAAAGATAGAGCTAGCCATGAAAAATTGCCCTTGATTAACCACATTGGTAATCTGGAAATCATTTGATGTGCCATCCGGACTGTTATCGGTGCTCACAAGCGGGTTGATCCACGCCGCTGGGCTTGTGTTGATGAAGTTCCAGCCATTCAAGCCAGACGAAAAATCTCCATTTGAGATGAGATTTTTTTGTGCTGGGGGAGTAGCGGTGACGGTGACGGTCGTGGTCGTAGTCGCAGTGGTAATTGTAGTGGCAGTGGTAGTTGTAATATCGATGCCATTACTTAACGCCGTCGTCATGGTCTGCCAAACCGTCTTCGTAACGCTAGGTGTAGTCGTCGAGGTCAAGGTCTGCAATGATCAATATAATTCCCTATAAAATAGATGACAAGGAATATCTCAGAGTGAAACTTACTACTGTCTTAGTGTTGGAGCAGACTGTGTGGGTGATTTTGACTGTTTTAGCCGGCACATTTATGCAACGGCACGCCTGAGTGATACGGTCGGAAGAATACATGAAGCATTTGTTTGTCATGCAATGCGGTGGCTGCGGCTTTCCTGGCTTTCTTCCTTGAATATCACGCTCTTCTATTTGGCCCTGGCTGCCAGCCGTGACAGTCGCCGTTATTGTTGCCGCTTCTGTTGTCGTTGTCGTTGCTGTTGCCGTTACTATCACCGTGGATGATGGGACTGTTGCCGTATAAATGGTGGTAGTAGAGCTGATGAAATCTGTCGACGTCGCGGCAGTACTTGTTTTCCATACTGTCTTTGTTCTATTGGTGAATTCTGTCAGAATTTAAATACGGGTGTGTTTTTTTTTTTCAGGTCGAGAATATCGAGAACAAACTCACATTGTGGGCTTTACTTCGGCGACTGTTTCGGTGTACGGAGTGAGGTCTGAGCAATATGCAGAAGCAGAAGAAGAGTACTGGTGATCGACGAAGCACCGGTAGAGGCTCTCGTCATTGCAGTAGCTGCGCTCGACAAGATCTAATGGAGTTGCTGCAACACTGGCTACGAAGCCAAGCACGGCAACGACTATCTTGTACATCATTTTGACCCTCAGCACTCAAAGAACTTCAAGAGAATGTTATGCATAGAATGATTAAAGGATTATCGGAATATTATATGGAATGGGTGGGCTGTTGTCCATTGTCGAGGAGACAGTATGTTTTAACTCTAGTTTCACCCATACAGCCAGTCTAGTCGAGCTATGAATCTAGCTATCATGACTTTATTGGATATGCTATGCGCAATAAGACCAAAACTATGGTATTAGTTACTGCAAATCGTATTTAAACAACTTAGTGTCGAATAGCCGTAGAAAGATCCTTGTATAGTGCTACTGATCTTTACTGCGGCTGAAAAGTTGAAATTTGAATGCTTGATAGCCCATGTTCCTCCCCTGAATAGCGCTTTACACTATTTACATTAGCGACAGTAGCTCCTATTTTTCTCCACAACCCTTTCAGCTCCGATCTTTCAGTTCCTGGATTTGAGTAAATTTTCATTCTAGACCAATAGCTAAAGATCTACTCTGGCAGAAACGGGTAAGTTAATCTCGTAATTTATGCTCCGTAATCGCATATACACTGCGCTTGGATCGCTCTAAAGCCAGCTCTCGCAACACCATGTTTAGCTCAAGACGATATACCTGTATTTCATGATTGACTATGTACATCCTATATTTTACATAGGCATGTACGAAATATATAAAATAATATTTTACTGATACATAGAAGCCGCATGCGACTTGATTCTCTAGAAAGAAGATGAAAAAGAAGAGCAACATTTCCTTGTGGAAGCGTCTTATATACTATATTGTTGATAGTTGGCCAAAAGCTTTGGCTACACCTGCAACTGCAAAGTGAGGCCAACGATCAAAGGGTATGGAGTATCATATTGTAATCTAACAAGATTACTGTGTCTGAGCATCAAATAGATGCAGAGAGCAGAAATACTGTGCTGGTCATCCCCGCAGCGCTTATATATGTGTATCCCGTTTGGCTTTTACTAGAGCATTGCCTTCTCACCTTGTTCTTAGTAATGGCTAACCAATCGCCCGGCCATGATCATCTTTCGAAAATATTATCTTTTATATACTTAAATATAGACTTACATTCTGTCTTTAACACATTTGCCCTCCTTAGCGGCGTATCAAGCCGATGACGTTAAAACCAACAAAAAATATGGCAGTCTCTGACTTACAAGACGAGCTCAATCTCACCAAGCTGTCCCAAGAAGTACTACGGATCATCCTAGCTTCCTTTAATGACATATATAGTCTCTTGTAGGCCATCAGTACTCCCTAATTACATTCACGCGCTCAGAGCAGCTACCATACGCCGGAATCGACCTCAAAATTACTATTAACTACAGTTATCCATCAGCTAATTAGCAACCAGAAATATTCCTTAGACTTTAAGTGGAATTGCCGCCATTCGTCTGCAATCTATAGTGAATACTCTAGCTCGAAGCATTGTAGAGGAGTATTTGGGCCATTGGAACTCACTTGTATCTCGCGGAGATCAAATCCCAGATACCGGATCCGAGATTGAGCGCATATAGTACGCTTTATAACGATTTGAGACATATCGAAATCTGTTGCCACTCCCAGAAAAGGCTGACGGTGCTGAATACAAAAAAGGGGCATGAAACGTATCTTTCACACTATGCGGTTTGGGAAATTAGCAACTTAGTAGCGTATATGAGTTACTTTAGCGCCTAGCTACGCCAGGTATGTCATAATAAAATTGTTGATTTATATGGTTGTAAAGGAAATATATTTTTCATTTTAAGTATGTTGATGATTGTTGCTGACTTGGATTCTGTTAGTATTTAACAGGACTGCCCTTCACGACATAGCATGGGGAGAGTTCAACACAATATAAGTTAATAAGTTTGACGGTTTGCAAATGGAACACGTTCTCTCCGGTGGCTTACGATTTATCTATGGGCTAATTGCTGCCAAGACCCATGCTCAACATTAAAGGCTCATTGAAAGCCCATGTCCATCTGCCGTCTGGGAGTTCATGTGGGAGGGCTTTCAGATCATAATCGTCGCGCTCGTAGCAGCCAAAACCTTAATACAGCTAAAATATTCGGACTCAAAACAATGGCTATCCATTTAGTCAGAACAAAAGCTATCAGAAGCACTTAAAGACTGCATAGACTGTTTACATAATCAAGATGAAATTTATGAAGATCCTATATATAAATTTTATTATGAAGGAAGTTAGGAACACTGGAGCATGGAAGTTTTATAACTTATTACATCAGAGAGTAGCTTGGTTCAATTGCTCAAAAAACCCTTTATTTATACATCAAATATAGACGAAGAATGTCTCTGAAAAAAAAGATTTTTTACTCAAGAGCTTGATAAGAAATATTTTAATAGAAATATGCTAGTTGATAGGCAACACTTGAGTTGTAAATCTCATTGGTACACAAGTTATATATATATAGCAGCTATTGTTCGCCAGTGGTCGCCTTCCTGGCTACTTTGATAACTTCCATTGAAGAGTCTCGTAATGTTACATGACTTATAAGCGCTATTAGTGTAACATCTTATAAAGATGAGGCGAGGATCTTCTCTGCTTCCTTTGCATATGTATCCATCGCGATAAACTGAAGTGCAGGTCCAACACTGATTCTAGCGACGCCAATTTGGGACAATTGAGCTGCATTCAAACCGTCGGGTGATAATTTCATCGAAACGTTCAATCGTCCGTTGAATTCTTTCACCATTGTCGCCACTTCATCACGGCTCACTCCCCGCTTCGACCCACCCCATACAAATACTGTAGTAGCTCCAGCTGCGAGATACGCCTTGCCCCTCGTAATAACCTCACTGAGCTGGCCTCCGTGAACAAGAACATCAGAACGTGCATTAACCACGAAATCTTTAACGCCAAGATCCTCTGCAACTTTTAAAGTTCTCTTGATACGCTCTACAGCTTGATCGACAGGATAAAGCTTTTGTGTATCCTTATTGACATCCTCGAGATTCACCCCGTGAACACCACCTTGGATGAGTGCTGTCATCACCTCTTCGAGTTTTTCCCCGTATGCATCTTGAATATCAACAGTGAGTGGCTTTTTGAATTCTGCCGCAACTTTCGCAATCGGTAGAACAGCGCGAAGATTAGTCTCTGCATCCATGTCATCGTCTTCCGTTCCATTAGCTCTAGCAACAGCATAGCTTGCAGTTGCTAGTGCTTTGCAGCTCGGAAGGGCAGCTACGGCGCGTGCCGATAAGATGTCATAAACATTGGCAAGAATAAGGGGCTTGCCAGAGCGATGTAAAGACTTGAGAGTCGCAGCTAAGGCATTTGAGGCAGCCATTGTCCGTGTGAAGAATATATGATTAGATGTAATTATGAACTATTTTTATCAAATATGGCCTAATAAGAGAAATAGGTTTCCGGTCGATTTATTGGGTGCCAGATGTAGAGACTGCCCAGGCAGAGTCGTGCGATGTGGCACACTTATTTATACCTGATAGCCGTTGAATTGCGGGCAAGAAAAGTTACGTTGGATATGTTAAGAGAATTAATCAGCTAATAACCAAGACAGAATGTAAAAAGCAAATTGGTAATAGACAAGTTGGTAATAGACGCTTTAGTCATGAACAAATTAACGTCTCTTCGTGAATATAACGAGAAGGGGTCCAGTAAACTTAAAGGCATACGGTATCTAGTAGTGATAGGAATAAGGAAAGATACTCGCGGCGCGGAATCCACTCATAACAAACTTCACGTTAGCTTAATTAATCGTGAATTCTCATCCTATGTTATAACGCCTCCGACGACAACCGATATATTCCAAATCACTTTTCCTATTTCGGAAGCAATATTAAAGCTTCAGATTCCTAATCAAATCTCCTCTAATGGAAAAAAGCGGGGATCCTCTTTATAGTGACTCCGCGGCCATCCGAGCTTACTTCGTATAGGCACGTACTCTGTGTGTCTTCAAAGCTGAAGAAGTTGATCTCTCCGTATTTTATAGTGCTTCGTAATACTTTGTTGTTTCACTCCCTACATACCAGGGAAAAGCTTGTATAGAGAGACCTTGACATATTGCTAGTCTCTTGAAAAGGCTTGTTAGGAGGTAGGTATATTATATCGCTAACCTACATATAACATCACATGTTGTTACTATGTAATTCACTCATGAATCGAAGGTCGTATCTATTAAATTCAATTTAACCTGTGGCTTGGGCATGCAATATCGCATCACAACGATTTCACTGCTTTAGCTTCCTCAGATGAGAAACCAGAGAAAGGTTCAGTGTGGCATGCAAGATTAAATTTACATTTCGTTGCTTTACTGAATGGCGGAAACTAATATTAAGAGCCTCATGGATGGCAATATATGTCAAGCAACAACGTCTTTAGCGACATCAGAAGAATTTTCAAGTTATAATACAGGAAGAATGGTCTGCTTCAAGCAAAAACCGCCGCTGCCAAAACTTGCCACACCCACCTTTGAAAGTCGACATGGAGACCCCTGACCTATTCAAGTCATTAGCAGTTGGCTCAACGAAGCTTGTTATCTTTAAAATACGCAATAGTCAGAGTATGATGATACTTTTAAGATTGTTATGGTGTATGATATATCTCTCGGTGAATTTTCTCTACTTGTTACCAGCCTGGTTGTCTCTACCACTTTACCAATCTACCCAGTCGATATTAGGGGAAATAATTCCTAACCCGAAAGATAGTATAGTAAATAAGATGATATGATAAAGATGATAAGAGAGCAATACTATCTAAACGGCAAGTAGAATCGTCAAACGATAGAGAAAGACCTGAGTTTTGCCTTTCCTACATTCCGTTGAGTGTCGCTGTGTTAGGACATTGCTCTCTGTGGTCTATATTTCTTTCGCAAGCAGGATGTAGTTGTATTTGCCTATCCAGTCTGGTGGATGCTTAAGCATGTTGCCTAAAACGAGTGACGTGTGGACCTGCATAGTAATGATGCCACATCACTTTTGAGTCTCACACGTTCCCCATTTAGCACTAATAGTTGTATGGTCTAAGCAGATCAGTAACGATCTGGAAAGGCTAATGATTAGACTTATGTATAAAGCTAGAGGCTTCTCTCTCGTTATTAAATCGCACTTGAAGCAAAAATTTCTTCATCGAGGTTTCTCAGGAATCAACGAGAATTTAGTTGCTATTTGGGGAATAGGCCACTCCGGGTGCAGCTATGATCAGCGGGAACGATGATTATACCGAAGCCGTTGTTCT
The DNA here is from genome assembly GCA_015266385.1 of Trichoderma oligosporum. Classification (NCBI taxonomy): domain Eukaryota; kingdom Fungi; phylum Ascomycota; class Sordariomycetes; order Hypocreales; family Hypocreaceae; genus Trichoderma; species Trichoderma oligosporum. The sequence goes on from JACBYL010000930.1 coordinate 26,943, forward strand.
TGTAATGCCGTTGCCCCCTCCGCGTCTTGGGAGGATACAAAATCCACATTTGGGAGAGGCATATGTACAAGTTTGGGATAATTCGCCGGGTAAAGTCTCTGGAGAACGTGACAGGTTATTTTGCATTCTCCTCCTGTGCTGAGTTCACCTCTGGCGGTAAACAGAGCTCCGACCCTGCTGGTACTTGGGTAGACAAGATAACACTACACAGCTTATACGATATTGGCATAGTCGATCTTCGAGATTTAATCAGCAGAATGAGTCCGCGTTTTCATTAACCGCTGCGGAAGATGCGCTGACTAGGCGGACCCCTAAAGCGCATAAGAAGGTATTTGAGCAAGTGGCTGAGGCAAAGGAGCTTGTAACAATAAACAATCACCATATCGCGAACTACTTCGGGTAGTAGCGTAGCTTTGAGAAGAACATCACGGCACAGACTCCAATTGCTATTGAGCAAAAATGCTTTGTTTACATTTATTTTTCATTTCACGATATGAGATCATTAACAAAGCGGCAATGTATGGCGCCGCACCATTTCGGTCTTGTGCGGAGCACTACTTATTAAGCCTCTTGCTGGCTGTTCGGGCGAAATAGCTAGCCTTAATATGTGAGCAACATTACTCGGAGCAAATTTCCCCCTCAACTTTAGCGACGCTCGGATTAAGTCGCTTCGGAGTGTTTTACTTATTATACTCCGTAGCCTAGTTCCAACCGAATTTAATATTTATTTCCGTCTAGGCATGTCGGCGCAGCTCACGTGCAGCACCCCTAGTTGTTGAACATCACGCACCAAAGGACCTCGAATGTCTTTAAAGATATAGTAAGTTCTTGACCAACTGGAACAAAGGTTTTCAGCCTTGTAGTACTCCGTAGTGTGAGAGTATCCTACATCCCATTCCGTTTATCATGCACAGCTCAAGCAGTGGGCACTCAGAGGAAAGCAGGAATGGCGCAGAGAAGGGCACTGGTGGGCGTAGAGAGACGATTCCTGAGAGGCGATTGCGTGTTATGGGTACAACGTCACTGAGATTCTCCCAATCCTCAAAAAAAGGTAGACGACCATTACGAATATCACGCAGTACTATTTCAATCTGCTACTGACCGCAACCCAAATCAAGTCACACCTGCAGAAGCTGAACCGAACAAACGGAGACGCCAGGTCCTCCAGGCCCAACGGTAATAGATATCTCTCCTTTCGTTCATCACCCCCACTTCCTCTAGAGCTTATGGACTATGGAAGGTGCTGATTCATCATATAGTGCCCATCGTCAAAGAACCTTGGACTACATCGACGAACTCGAGGCTGAGATATTCCGATTAAGAGCCTCGGCTACATCAACGTTCGACAAGGATACAGAACAGCGCCGGGGTCCTTCATCGCCAAATGTTTTGCAAATTGTCAATAATATCAACATTAATGTCCTTGTTCAGAGCTTCAACGGACAGATTGCGCCCGGAATCTTCGCCAGCAGCTATTCCGAGCCGACAGACCCCTGCATCATGGAAGGCGTGCTGGCGGGCGATGTTGCTGGTAAGTGTTGGCATATATCTTTGGGTTCACATTATATCATATTTTATACGACACCTACTAATCTTAAAATCTGATGAAAAAAAAAAGGACTAGCTTCGACTTCCATACCTCAAAGCCTTGAGCTTTTCGATCCTTTGACTAGGCTACTTTTCTTTAACTGTACCTAACCTCGCCCCAAAGGCACTGGTCTGTTGGACACTTATCTAACACAAAGATTAGTCTCAGAGAACATTGCACCAACGCTCGTCGCTGTGGATGGACCTTCGAATGGTTATAGGACTCTCATGCTCCCGCTCGCATGTTCCAATGATCTTGTTCGTTCCGCTACATTGGCAGTTTCAGCAAATCAACTGCGATTCCAACGACCTAAACTCTCACCATTAGCATCTAAATTTCAGTCCACAGCCATTGAGAAGCTTTCCGATTATTCTAGAGCTGAAAGTGCAAACGGCGCCACAAGAAGCGCAGTTCTAGCGACTATAATTCTCCTTTTAATCACAGATATGATGAATGGAGGTCATCAGTGTCATCTTCTTATCAACATGGCTAAATCCTGGATAGAAGCTATGAAGCATGATGATTCATCCGCAGGAGGTTCCGGACCAGTGTTTGAACAATTTCTCTTTAATCAGCTTGATGTGTAAGAATCACCTCTTTTTAATGGATCTATTTTCTTTCAAAATTGACCTAAATTGGCAGGATACAATTATACGCAGAGCCACTACTTAAAGAACAGCACACAATACTTGCACAGTATGATCAACAAACGATTTCTGATGACCGCACATTTAAAGATAGGATTATCTGTATCTTCAGGTCGTTGGAGGAGGCTATCAAACAAGCATGTAACATTTATTCCTACCATGTCTTGCATGATACCCCTCCGCCAGATATTGAAGAAATACTGGACAATCTTAAAACTACCGCGGAAGAACTACCCGCTTACGCCCCTGGTGAGAATGCGTTGGCTTGGGTGTATTTTATCGCGGCAGCAGAGAGTATTGCACCCACGAAACGCACCTTTTTTTCTAAGCGACTGATGGGTATTTTTGAAAGAGGCAATTTTAATAACACAACTACTGCATTTGTCATGCTCCATCACATTTGGAATTGCCAAGAGCTGGGTGATAGCTGGACTCAGACTCTGAAGCAGACGCCTTCTGTACTTGTGTTGAAGTGAAATGCCTTGTTTACTACTGCTATATAATAGCCCCTACCAACCGACCAAAAAAGGGAAAGAAAGAAATGAATTCTCAGCATACGAATAGATTCACAACGCAGATAAGAACGCTAAGATTTCAAGCAGTCCTATGGGAGGGAAAAAATTGATACGCCATATGCCTTCATCAGCATCAAAATGGACATGACAAGAGAAGTCTTCTCCATCGGACCAATCAGCCACAATTATATTACCAGACGCTGGGAATTGCCATTTAATGAAGATGAACTCTTTCCATTCAGCATCCGGAGTAACAGCCGAGCTGCTGTAGTTATCGCTGATGGCTGTTTGATGAATGTATGAGGTAGCAGCAAGATGCCGAGCGACGGAGCAAGATTAAGGACACATTCACCAGTACTGAATATATCTGCAATCAATATCATTCCCTTTGTCAGGTATGCATTCCCATAGGTAAACACATGACCATTCTTAGCCGCTACATTTTAGGTAGTGAGTGGTTCATGCGCCTGGCTGAGTTTATGAAGGTATCTCAAACTCTCGCGTCAGGTCTTGTGATTAAATATATTTAACTCTGAGTTTTTTTATGTTTGCTTTAGTAGAAATCGGATATTTATAGGAATTTGTAAATGACGAGAAACGAATAATAGGATTAAATAAGTAGAAGAAATTGTAAGAAACAAACTACGACTGGGCCTGTTCATCGTATTCTTTAGCTCATTTGTTCTATGATGTTCCCTTGATTTAAAGCTTATCCTAAAGTAGCCATTTGATTCTTTATCATTTTTGGAGCTCTGTCGTCACTGCGGAGAGCTTCAGATGCGGTGATGCCGACGCCCGACGCCATCTCGGACGAATTGCTGCAGTACAACTAGGAAGAGATTACGCATATTTCATAGGATTCCATTTCCATTTTAGGTATCATTTTTTATCTCGCTTCCATACTCAGATTCAATAATAATATGAATGAGTCAACATTGCTGCGCATGCCACATGTATTTTATTATAAAGTCGTTCACAGGGACAGAAACAATAACTTGTATCACCATTAATCTGGAGAAATATTAAGCAGCCTTTCACAATTGGCTACTATAAACGAGACACCAACATCATAAATACTACATCAAATTGAGTTACCAAAACACTTCAGCATGCCTAATGTGCTTATTATCGGTCCTACTGGATATGTTGGCTCAGCTCTCAGCCAGCAGCTCATCCGCAGCGGCGATCACTATGTCTATGCCGCATCCCGGAGCGAAGAGGAAGGGTTCCATCTTGCCACCAATGAAATCATTCCCATAAGTGGCAGCTTTGACTCTGCTCAAGCAGCTTTCGAGCTCATTAGCTCTAACAAGATCGACGTGATTGTTGACACCACCAGCTACAACGACAAGACTACCAAGTCAGGATTGCTCAGCGTCATTGTGGGCGCTGAGAGGATTAAGCATCAAAAACTCTCCAATGGTAAAGCTCACACGCAGCCGAAGCTGGGATTTGTTACTGTCAGCGGAATATGGACACAAGGGTCAACTGAAGATCCTTATGGCAGCTTTCAGCCTATGTCCGCTGAAGCGAAATCGGTAGTACCAGAGGAAGGTCTCGTCGAGTCAAAGGCGCTTTACGAAGAAGAGGTGTTAGAGGCTAGGGCTGTCCTCGACGTTGCTATTATCCAACCATCTTTTATATGGGCACGAGGAGGCGCGGCTTGGACTCGAATCCTAGGGCCTCTGGTTGAGGGAGCCCGCACCGGGTCTACTGATGTGATCAACATTGCTGTTGACCCGGAAGATCAGATCTACTGCTTCACCAATATTGACGACGTAGCTGTTGCGATTGAACTTGCGGTAAACAAGTTGCAACTGATCAACGGAAACAGCGTGCACCCTGTTTTTGAGCTGGTGGGAGATCAGTTCCCACTCGGCTTGCTCTGCGAGCGCGATGGCGTTTATTTTGGTTGCAAAGGCAAGGTAGAACTTTTCAAACCTGAGAAAACTGGCTTTTTAGATATTATCGGTGGAAATCACAACGCCAGCCGGACCAGAGCTGAACAAATTCTAGGGTGGTATCCCAAGAAACAATATTTCTTGAGAGATACCTTTATTTACGCCAACTCGTTCATGGCAGCTTTGGCCCTTGCAAAGATGAAGTAATGTGGATGATCAGGCCATTTCATTATTATAGAGTTCACCTAGCGAAATTGAATGTTACGATTTTTTGATAGTTTTTCAATCGTGGTGATGTAGTAGTGATATCAATTGTTGCATAATACACAAGCCAACAACGAACAAGCGCCTAGAAGATAAACAAAACGCTACGCTTTCTTTCTTTCTTTCACAAATACTATAAGTATTCAATAATACATAGATAGAACAATAACGAAGACTGCTTTTCTTTCACCTGCTGCCTTTTTCTATAGATTGATCTTTGCTACTCTCCAGCACACTTGCCTTGTACACCCCGCTGGCAGGATTTGGTGGTTCAACTATCCCTAATTGTTGCAGAGCAGTCAAAGCGCCTTCTTCTCCAAGCTCTTCAATGATTTTACCGGCTTTTAATGTGAAGATAGTCGTACCAGAAAAGTGAATCACTTTCCCAGTGTTTGGCGTTGCGAGCTGGCCGGCCGGCAAATCGTCAAACGCAACACCCGTATGCCTACCGCCGCCAATCCAGCGCGTAACAACATAGTCCCTCTCAGCAATCATAGGAATGGGCCCATATGGGCGAAAAGTAATGTTTGGAAAGGCCTTGTAGATTTGTCAGTAGGCTAGTAAATGGCTACACATCATACTTCATCCTCCCTACAACGCTAGAATCACTTACTTCCTTGAATTCAAGTAGCATTTTCTTCGCTTCACTCTTCCCCTGGCGACGGCCATGCATAGGATAGTTGGACACAAAGTCATCTGAGCAGAGCTCGTCAACAATGTTTTCATTGCATTTGCCCCAAAATTCCTCAGAATATCTGGCAACGATCTGTTTGTTTCTTTCTTGGACGCTTAGTTCGTTAGAAGAAGCCATGATTGCGACGAGGAGAGATGAGATTTGACACTGATAGGAATTGATATAAACTGCTGACTATTGACTTAGTGTCTTATATATATAATAGAAAATTTGTTTCTTCATGCGACCGACTCGGCAATAGTCAGGAAACGTTAAGGTTTATCTACTGACTAACTTACACATCTCTCACTCGGCTTTTCTAAGGTGTGTTAAGCATACCCCCACATCATTCTTAGCTGCAAAATGATGATGTAGGGGAGGGGTTAAATCCCTTAAACGGAGCAGTTTTCCGTGTTTTGATCATGGTTGAGCCGACGCTATATTCAAATCACGCTTTATGCATGTACTATTATTTATAGCCTAGTATTGATAAACACCAGTTGAGAGCTAGTTTAGAAATGGTAGCAATTGTTGTCTCACGAAATCTTATTGATATTTCATATATTTGAAGTCAGTCACACAGGCTTGGCATCCCCCAAAAAGTTCCTGCAGCAAAGTACAACTGCGCCTGCATATAACGGTTTCCCTCCTAGATAGCAAATCCGCTTACTGGCTTGACAACATGTACCAGAACGGGCTTAGCATGAAGATCTTCCGCCGCGGTAATTTTGTTGAACTCCTTTAGAGACTCTCCTTGCTGATGAAGTCTCAGGGCTTCTAAATTCTTGAATCTGAAGTCGTTTGTCAGGAATGAAAATGTACAATTGTTACTATGCGACTCGAGGAAGAAATTTACTTCTCAATCGTAAATATCTCCTCGTTACCCGTTTCAGGATTGATGTCGACGAAGAGCTGAAATTGAATACACCCGGGTTCTTTATCTGCTCCGTCCTTAATGATCGGCTGATAGAGCTCAATAATCTAGTTTTATTTATTAGTATCCAGTCTCACTAGCTACCAGTTATGCCATATGTGTGAGTCACCCTCTCAGTCTTTCCTGGCCTCGGATAAACAGTTGCTAAGATGATACGGGTCGAGTCTTCGTTTCTCTTTCCTTCGATTCCGAGGGACAGCCTTGCAAATCGTTCTTCAATGTTAGGTGCCATTTTGAGAAAAATTGTTTGCTGTTGATTGTTAAGATGAAACGCTTGGTTGGTTCGTGAAGTAGTTCAGTTGATAGTGTTGATTTGATCTTGAATGTCTAATAAAGTTATTCCAATATTTGATTCACAGCTCGTAGCTGCCGAGGGATTATATATTCCAAAAGTCGCAAATCATTACCTAATACGTACTTCAAATAAAGAAAGAAGATAGTTATAGCGTGATAATACAAACCAGGAAGAAATCCTACACGAGAAGCTATACTAAGCGTGAATTTTACTCGAGTCTTCTCACGCCCTTTCTATACACTTCGCCGCACTTAAGAACAATGACGTCAAAGCTATTCACGCAAACCAACTTTTTTCTTCACCTCATATGTTCCAAGTAATTACTTAGACGTTACTCTAAAAAAGTTCCCTGGAAGCAACTTTTGGCGTGGGGCTGTGTTAGGAAAATCATGCATTCTTGTAAAACCCCACATACCGCAATATCCAGCTTATTGCGTCTTAAACGCAGTTAAGGAGCCAGGATCTCTACGTTCTTAGTGGGGAATGTAGAGAGTGTAAAAGGCTTGGTATTTCTATCTACATTCTATAAGGTAAGGAATAATATTTATACTATCTCTACCTTATATAAATATATTCTAATCTATATAGTTTTTAATATTTTTATTATAAATAAAGTTAATATTTTTATTAATTAATCT